>LPNX010559165.1:0-18074 GCA_001517045.1 Pseudotsuga menziesii
CAATCATTGCGATGAATGTCCCAATGCAGCAAAACCGTTAAGGAATGCACTATTGAGGAATGTCGCAATCCAACATAATGTTTAAATAAGATTGATTATCGTCAACTTATATATTGAAATTATATATGAAGAAAAGTATTACAACATGATGGTGAATAATGTGAGATAAGCATTGAGGAATGATGAATGTCCCAATGCTTAAGGAATGCACTATTGAGGAATATCGCAATCCAACATAATGTTTAAATAAGATTGTTTATCATAAACTTACTTATATATTGAAATCAAGAGTGTTTCATGTGTATGGTTTGTAGCTTTAATTGATATCATTATTTCCATAACCATGCGTGATACATGAAAATGATTCCATACATGAGCTTTGATACATGTGAAGGATTACATACATGAGCTAGTATTCATTCATGAATCTTACTTATAGCTAACCAAATGGATTCCATTTAGTCCTCCTTAGGTTTGAATGACCAAGTAAGAAAAAATATGTAATTTACATGTGTTGTGTTAATGTATGTATCCGAGCAACCATACCTATTGTATTTTACGTTATAGCTTGGTTATATATGTTTTCCACAACTTTTGATAGACAATGAATCATGGATAATTTATTCACTATATGAAAATGTTAGACTTTATAGCTTGGTTATATATGTTTTCCATAACTTTTGATTGACTATGAATCATGGATAATTTATTCACTATATGAAAATGTTAGACTTCTAATCCAATCGATTCACATCATAATGAATCATAATTGAGATAGGGTTATATGCTA
The DNA here is from genome assembly GCA_001517045.1 of Pseudotsuga menziesii. Lineage (NCBI taxonomy): Eukaryota > Viridiplantae > Streptophyta > Pinopsida > Pinales > Pinaceae > Pseudotsuga > Pseudotsuga menziesii. Next base: position 791 of record LPNX010559165.1, read on the forward strand.
GTTTCAAACCTAAAGTTTATTTTTTTTATACCATTATGATTTATTAACCCATAATTAATAAGCCACACTCTTGTTAAGGGGGTCTTTTCATTATTTTTATAAAATAATAATTGAAAGGATTATATTCTCAAATATACATAAACCCTTAAAAAATAAAGAATAGGAAAATAAACATAAACATAATCACATAGAAAAATAAGTAATAAACAATATGAATTATAAACATGTTCACATATAATAATGAAATGACATTTTCATCACAGCTAATAAAACATTACAAAATAAAAACAATAATAAATAGAACTATATGAATTATAACCATGTTCACATATAATAACTAAATGACATTTTCATCTCATAAAACATTATAAAATAAAAACAATAATAAATAGAACCACAAGACAAGTTCCCTCTTGTGCCAAAATATAGAGATAACAAATAAAATAAATTTTTTAACAATGTTAATCCATTATTTGTTTTCTAATAAGATTTCATATCGTTAAAAAGATAGAGTAGATTGTCTGGAAATTTGATGCAGCATATGAAAACTTTATGTTTGATTTTATGTTTAGATTACAATTATCTTTTATTGTTTGATTTTGTATTTTATAAAATAGTCCTTTTCATTATGATTAAGTTAATGAGTAGAAAATATCGATCTAATTGGATGACTAAGTTAATAAGTAGAAAAGATCGATCTAATTGGATAAAGGCAATTTTCTATAAGCTTGGCCTATTTGGATAAAAGCACCAGAGCAGAAATGCTGAATTCTGAAAGATTAATAATCACATGGAAGTAATGGTTTCAAGTAATGAAAATACAAACAACTACAAAGTTATTTTTTCAATTGAGACTTTTGAGAGAATTATATAGCCTCATTAACTCAATCGATCCAAGACATTAAATTAGGTTTTATGTTTTAATTATGCATATAAGCTCACTAATACAATGAGGAATTACGCTAGCTAAGGAGAAAATATTTTCAATGAACTTCATATAGTGTAGATTATCAAATACAACAATAAACAACCCCAACAACTTGAATTTTCTCATGTAACGAAAACTGTCGCACATATAGACTTATATTTTTTCGTCCTCCTACACCTTCAACCCAGCTATGTGGAATATTATTGAGGGTCCAACACTTATTGACAACTCCAGGTTTAGATTTACATTGAGATGCGGATGCAGCTCATCTCGCGCAAGTCTGCTTGCCACATCCGAAAACTGACACGGTTCATAACAGAACTGAGGCCTTTGCTAATGTTTAGAAGGACATCAAATGCACTAAGCAATAATGATGATGATTAACATGGCAACCATTTCCAACACTGTCGATGCCATACTTGCCTCCAGTTGCATACCCAAATTTGTCTTCTGAAAGTATGTGACATAACCCTTGATGAATGTTGCTAATGTAACATAACCTGTCATAAACGTCACAATGCGACATAACGCTTATTAAACACCCACTGTAACGAAGCATGGCTTAACGTTGTAATGTGATATAACCCTCAATAACATCATAGTGAAACTTAAACCTTGATAAACATCACAATGTGACATGACCCTTGACAAATATCACAATGTGACATAACCCTTGATGAATGTCGCTAATGTCACATAACCCGTGATAAACGTCACAATGCGACGTAAAGCTTAGTAAACACGCACTATAACAAACCATGGATTAACGTTGTAATGTGATATAACTCTCGATAACATCACAGTGAAATGTAAACTTTGATAAACATCACAATGTGACATAACCCTTGATAAATATCACAATTTGGCATTTTGATAAACGTCACAATGCGACATAACGCTTATTAAACACCCACTGTAACAAACGATGGCTTAACGTCGTAATATGATATAACCCTCGATAACGTCATAGTGAAACGTAAACCTTGATAAACATCACAATGCGACATAACCCTTCACAAATATCACAATGTGCATAAACCTTGATGAATGTCACTAATGTAACATAACCCGCGATAAACGTCACAATGCAACATAAAGCTTATTAAACACCAACTGTAGCAAACCATGGCTTAATCGTAATGCGATACAACCCTCGATAACATCACACTGAAACGTCAACATTGATAAACATCACAATGCGACAAAACGCTTGACAAGTATGACAATGTGACATAACCCTTGATAAATGTCGTTAATGTAACATAACCTGTCATAAACGTCATAATGCGACATAACGCTTCTTAAACGCCCACTGTAACGAACCATGGCTTAACGTCGTAATGTGATATAACCTTCGATAACGTCATAGTGAAACGTCAACCTTGATAAACATCACAATGCGACATAACCCTTGACAAAGATCACAATGTGACATAACTATTGATGAATGTTGCTAATGTAACATAACCCGTGATAAACGTCACAATGCAACATAACGCTTATTAAACGCCCACTGTAACAAACCATGGCTTAACGTCGTAATGTGATATAACCCTCGATAACATCATAGTGAAACGTAAACCTTGATAAACATCACAATGTGATATAACCCTTGATAACTAACACAATTTGACATAACCCTTGATGAATGTCACTAATGTGACATAACCCGTGATAAACGTCACAATGTGACATAACGCTTATTAAACGCCCACTATCACATTATGCAACATAACGCTTATTAAACGCCCACTGTAACAAACCATGGCTTAACATCGTAATGTGATATAACCCTCGATAACGTCACTGTGAAACGTAAACCTTGATAAACATCACAATGCAACATAACCCTTGACATATATCACAATGTGACATAACCATTGATGAATGTCACTAATGTAACATAACCCATGATAAACATCACAATGCGACATAACTCTTATTAAACGCCCACTGTAACAAACCATGGCTTAATGTCATAATCTGATATAACCTTCGATAACATCACAGTGAAACGTAAACCTTGATAAACATCACAATGCGACATAACCCTTGACAAATATCACAATGTGACATAACCCTTGATGAATGTCGCTAATGTAACATAACCTGTGATAAACATCACAATGCAACATAACGCTTATTAAATGCCCACTATCACATTATTAATGTGTCACATCTTTGGTTGTGTTGACATACCAACCAAGCACTGTAACAAACCATGGCTTAACGTCGTAATGTGATATAACATTAAATCTAACATCACAATGAAACGTAAACCTTGACAACCATCACAACACCACATAACATTCTACATTACTGGTTTAAACCGTTTCTTTTGTCAAACAACTATATATATATATATATATATATATAAAGAAAATTATTACAACATGATGGTGAATAATGCGAGATAAGCATTGAGGAATGATGAATTTTAATATCCATGAATAAATGTTTCAATCATTGCGATGAATGTCCCAATGCAGCAAAACCGTTAAAGGAATGCACTATTGAGGAATGTCGCAATCCAACATAATGTTTAAATAAGATTGATTATCATCAACTTATATATTGAAATTATATATGAAGAAAAGTATTACAACATGATGGTGAATAATGTGAGATAAGCATTGAGGAATGATGAATTTTAATATCGATGAATAAATGTTCCAATCGTTGCGATGAATGTCCCAATGCTTAAGGAATGCACTATTGAGGAATGTCGCAATCCAACATAATGTTTAAATAAGACTGTTTATCATAAACTTACTTATATATTGAAATCAAGAGTGTTTCATGTGTATGGTTTGTAGCTTTAATTGATATCATTATTTCCATAACCATGCGTGATACATGAAAATGATTCCATACATGAGCTTTGATACATGTGAAGGATTACATACATGAGCTAGTATTCATTCATGAATCTTACTTATAGCTAACCAAATGGATTCCATTTATTCCTCCTTAGGTTTGAATGACCAAGTAAGAAAAACTATGTAATTTACATGTGTTGTGTTAATGTATGTATCCGAGCAACCATACCTATTGTGTTTTACGTTATAGCTTGGTTATATATGTTTTCCACAACTTTTGATAGACAATGAATCATGGATAATTTCTTCACTATATGAAAATGTTAGACTTTATAGCTTGGTTATATATGTTTTCCATAACTTTTGATTGACTATGAATCATGGATAATTTATTCACTATATGAAAATGTTAGACTTCTAATCCAATCGATTCACATCATAATGAATCATAATTGTGATAGGGTTATATGCTAGTTTCAAACCTAAAGTTTCATTTTTTTATACCATTATGATTTATTAACCCATAATTAATAAGCCACACTCTTGTTAAGGGGGTCTTTTCATTATTTTTATAAAATAATAATTGAAAGGATTATATTCTCAAATATACATAAACCCTTAAAAAATAAAGAATAGGAAAATAAACATAAACATAATCACATAGAAAAATAAGTAATAAACAATATGAATTATAAACATGTTCACATATAATAATGAAATGTGTAACATACCCCTTGTACCTCAATGTGAAAAGGGGTAGGGAATTTTTTTTTTGTCTCAACTATTAACGAATGAAAGAGTCAATCTTGTTAGCAGTATATAGTATATATTTTACAAGGCAGACCAATGAAGTGTGTCTAAATAAAATACAAAATTGCGACCACATGCATAGTAAAACCATCATTTCCCCTTTTGCTTCCCTCCTGCGCTACAGAAAAACCAGACAGACCATTCACAGACAAATCGCTAAGATTACTACTGATAAACATAAACCAAGCAAGAACATTATGCCTTCCAGTAATAACATCATTAAGCAATCCACTCATTGGCAGAGTATCTTAGGTGTGGTAATAAATCTGTCATGACTCAAAGTTCTCTTCTTAATTATTAACAACAAGGATCTCCTTTAAGGTATTAATGATCTGTTTACTAGTAAGTCTTTGGCCACTACTCTATCCACCGTCAAGATGCTTGGTTCTGGGCTATCATCTTCTAAATAAGAATGCTCAATACTGCAGAACTATTCATTGTCTAATAGTGAATGGTGTGAGATACATTTTACTTTAATCAGTAATGAACATTGTAGCCTTCAATGGTATAACACTATAGCCCCTTTAATGATCATATTATTGTAAGCACATCGATGAAGAATATTTTCATAATCACAAACATTACAACAACATAGTTCCTACTATGCGTACAATAAAATATTGGAATACCACTAAAGATCTCTGATCATCTTTTCTAGCACTATGAACCATCTGCAGAATAACATCATATACACAAAATAAACATGAGGAAACAACACATGAGGAGTGAGACATAAACATATGTAAACACAAGAACAGGGAAACACCAATATACGTGGTTCACCCCAATCTCGGGGTTACGTCCACCAAAGCTGTCACATCACGTGACCTTATTTATTAAAAGAGTTACAATCTGCAACATTAATGTTGCCATACTTCTTTCAAATCCACAACAATGATGTTGTCGCACATTCTTCCACACATTCTTCCTGTGTGAGGGAATTCCTCTCATCTAATAAAATATTTTCAAAAATGTTTTACACAAGTTAGGACTAATCCTTAACCCATAAAGATGTTCAGTAATTTCCCCATATCCAGACTTATAACACATTCATGGTTCTGCATACTTCAGGTCATATCCAGAGGAAAAGATGCGTTCCAAAAATCACCCAACAATCAGATGGGTTCACAGATCGTAGTGCAGGTGATGGTAACTAATGGCATATGTACATGTATCCAGTATCAAGGACACGATCCAAAAAATGTGTTTACGGCATTCTATAGGATGCATAAAAAATATCAGCGTGGAATCATACCTCACTTGCAGAGCAAATCGGAATTCACCATCAAAGGAAAGGTATGCGAACTAGGTCTCGTAGAGGTCTTGCACTATGTAGATTCAAATATTTAGGGTGAAGGTGAAAGGCATCATCTTATATAAAATATATATATCGTCTCAAGTTATAACGGAAGTCCAAACCATCGTTTACCCTAGATCCATTCCCATGAACCATGGCATAAATAAGTATAATTTTTAATCCAGCATAATATTCAACCTATCACAGATCGATTCTCATGAGCCGTGGCATCATTAAGAGTAGAGCACAATATTCAAGCTGTCACAGATCAAATCTCATGAACTGTGGCTTAATTAAGAGCATAGCACAATATTCAGGCTATCACATATCAATCAAGCATATAGGCCGTATAGCAAACAATGTAGCAGCCTTGGATCTAAAATACATGCTAGAGCATCCAGTTCACCAGCATCACATCAAAAACAAAGGTAAGATCAACCAATGCTAGATCTATTCCTAAAACATACATTCGATCCAAGTATAAGTCAAACCCAAAATTTGATGTATAGATGTCTCAAATCGCAGGCATATGTTGCATTGCTAAATGCAACAAACATTTAGCGTTTAAATCATTTAGCGTTCCTCCTAAGTCAGTGGTGAAATCCCCAGAGTAAGGAAAATAGGGAAAAAAGGTAGAATAGCACTCGCCCAAGGTACAAGCTATAACAAATTTAGTGATCTGGATTCCCATAGGATCCGTCATGTAAAATCCAGGCTGTATCCGATCAGATCAACACACATAGGATACATACTTGTATATTATAAAGATGCAGAACAAATCTGATCCTTGACTAGGAAGACACAGGGACTTATCAGTCATTCCGCATTCATTAGAACAAAAGGTATATATAATATATACATATAAATACAGCGAGAACCGTAATGTAGGCTGGTTTTTGGTGTATATGTATATGATCGATTTGCTCATACCTTGACCAGGCCGCCTTGAAGAATACCACCCTTTAGCAATGCCCAAGTCCCATCGAGACTGGAGATCCCAAAGTTGAAATCTCCCCAAGAAGGCGTAGCCCCTTCCACAGTCTTGTTGCTGACGACTAGGGAAAAATCACCAAGGCAGATGCCTATCTCTCCAACGCTCCCCCTTCCTGCCTCATAACGTAGATCTCAGCTCCCTTAAATGGTAGAGCCACCACTTAATAAAATCGCGATGCTCAAAATATATCAAATTGTGGAGCCACCTCTCCATCAAAATGCAGAGAAAACGCTCTTCATCAAATCGCAGAGGAAGAACACTCTTTTTCCCTCCTCCTAAAATCGCAGAGCTCCTCTATCAGCGCTCATGCATGACCGGCCACCTCTCCACCATGAAACAGCCTATATAAAAACAATGATTTCCTCCCTCAATTTCGACAGTCAATTAAATACTGCACAGACCATAATGTCTCCATAAAAATGCCTCCACCCTTTGCTACTAAGATTACGGTAGACCTAAATAACCACTTCTTAAATCAACGCTGGTCGTTTTCCTGTAACGCCTCCGAAAACACTTCCATGATGGGCGTCTTTAATTCAGGACAATAAAACTCGATAATCCACGCCTTTTCCTGTTTTAAAAAAAATCAGTCCAGGGAAGTAATTTCACTTCCACAATTTGGGGTCGTAAATCAAGCGACCGTTTTCTTTTCCGCCCACTATTCAATAGTCAAAGTACGGTAAATCTATTCAATAAATTTATTTCCACAAAAATCTACTGTTATGATGCTCCCCTATGTTCCTGTACATGTATGAAATTTATTCTAGGTTATGCATATAATTTCTTTTATATACATTATACTATATAATACCATTTTGTATTAGTCCACATCTCTATGGAACAATTCTGTCTGCCATTCATGTATATAATTTCTTTTATACACATTATACTATATAATACAATTTTATATAGTCTACATAGCTATGGAACAATTTTGTCGGCTATTTATGTATATAATTTCTTTTATACACATTATACTATATAATACAATTTTATATAGTCTACATAGCTATGGAACAATTTTGTCGGCTATTTATGTATACAATTTCTTTTATATACATTACACTACATAATGCCATTTTATATAGTCTATGGAACAATTTTGTTCGCCATTATGTATATAATTTTCTTTTATATACATTATACTATATAATACCATTTTATATTAGTCCACATTTCTATGGAACAATTCTGTCTGCCATTCATGTATATAATTTCTTTTATACACATTATACTATATAATACAATTTTATATAGTCTACATAGCTATGGAACAATTTTGTCGGCTATTTATGTATATAATTTCTTTTATATACATTACACTACATAATGCCATTTTATATAGTTTATGGAACAATTTTGTTCGCCATTATGTATATAATTTTCTTTTATATACATTATACTATATAATACCATTTTATATAGTCCACATCTCTATGGAACAATTCTGTCCGCCATTCATGTATATAATTTCTTTTATACACATTATACTATATAATACAATTTTATATAGTCTACATAGCTATGGAACAATTTTGTCGGCTATTTATGTATATAATTTCTTTTATATACATTACACTACATAATGTCATTTTATATAGTCAATGGAACAATTTTGTTCACCATTATGTATATAATTTTCTTTTATATACATTATACTATATAATACCATTTTATATAGTCTACATAGCTATGGAACAATTTTCTCCGGCTTTATGTATATAATTTTCTTTATATACATTATACTATATATTACCCTTATATATAGTATACAAGTGTATGGAATAATCTTTCCGCCATTTTACGTAATTCAATTTTTTATACGCTATACTATATAATACCCTTTTATATAGTAAACACACATTTTCCTTTCAATCCCTTTGGTTAAGGTGAGGTGGAAAAATAAGCACCAGAGTACTCGAGTTGTTTTAAGGAGATTGCGACCTAAAAATTTTTATTTGACCATCAGCTTCATTAGGATGCTTTTCCTCCTTGAACTAGCCTCCCTTTTCCCTTTGCGTCGATACCAACCGAGTACAACTCCTTCTATCTTGTCTTTGTCTTCTTAGGGTTTTGTACCGGGTTGCAGTTGTCTTAGTCGAGATAAGTCTCGGCGAAACATGTATCAGGGTAAGCGGGGACATTAACTCTTAAAGACCTAGGATGTAAATTAGTCCACTTGGGCTTACTTCGACCTAGGGTGACAATTAAAACTCTCATGTCATTCCAAGAAGACATTAACTCTTCTTCCCAATCACTGTTTTATCTTCTCTAGTGGACTCAGTCGCCTGTTAAGTTGTTTTCTAGGTCTCATGTCTCCGAGGTGTATAGCTTAATAATTCACATCACCTAACATATAAGGTTCTGCTAGTGGGGCCTTGGCCTTGAGCTCCTCACTAGAGAACATATACATTCAGAATTTACAAAGTGTTTAGAGGCCTTTCAAGGGGGACGTTACATCCTTCCCCCCTTAAGATAACACCGTCCTCGGTGTTCCAACATTTTCTTTGACCAACTTTCCTTCTTTTCCTTCGTCCCCTTTTTTCTTTCCTCTCTTCGTTCTAGATCCTGGATATCCTTCAGTCCTTCTCAGGTTGCCATCGTTGAGGACCTGCAATCTCCTGCACAAGGTTCAGGTCTAGCCCAAAGAAAAAAAATTTTACTTAGTAATTCATGTTGAAAAATTGTAATTCAACATATGCCATGCAAATTTTTGGTGTCCTTCTATGCCATGACATCCAATCATTTTCATAATGCAAATAACAACATGTTTACTACCATTTTCTGTTGGTTTTGTCTCCAATGCTTGGTCAATTAGGTCGTCCTCTACCTGAGGAACCATTTTTCACATTAAGCAATGTAACAGTCTTTCGGAAAAGTCATTTAACATGTTTATATGCTCGTTATGTTTTTCCAAACTCCCTTTGAGTTTCTTTTTCTTTTCTGGTGTGGTCTTACAATAATTTTGAGGTTACTCTCCTCAGTGACATCAAACAGCGTCCTGTCTTTCGAGATGTCCAATTTTTTGCCTAGGTCTTTTGCCACACCCCATGCCTAACACCAATGTGCTCATGCGGCAATCGCTTGCCTAACACCATTGTGCTCTTGCAGCATGTATGCCTAACACCAGTGTGCTCACGCGGCAATCACTTGCCTAACACCACTATGCTCCTGCAGCATGTATGCCTAACACCAGTGTGCTCACGCGGCAATCACTTGCCTAACACCACTATGCTCCTGCAGCATGTATGCCTAACACCAGTGTGCTCATGCGGCAATCACTTGCCTAACACCACTGTGCTCCTGCAGCATCCAAATTTTTCCTTGTTCATGTTTGTACAAATTTTAACTTTGATTATTGCAACGTGCACTCTAAGGTGCTTTCATGACTTTATTGTCATTGTATCGGTTCATGAATCAACTACACAGCGAGTCAAAGTATTCATTGGCAACCCAAAATTTCAATAATCAATTATCATAATTTGTATCATTCATTTTTTTTTTTTTTTTTTAATAGTCATTCACAAGCTACACATACTTGTAAACCAAACAAGAAAATTACTCCTTACCCCTTTCCTGAGTAAAAGAGCGTAACTTACATACACAGGCAGATTTATATACCATAATGTACTTCGATGTAGTAATGGTCATAATCTTGGTGAAGCCTGCAACGTTAGTATGCCAACAACATCATCAACAGTTAGCCCTTGTTTATAAAAATACTCGAGGTTCAACAATTATATTAAGTAAACAATACCCATACTTAACCTCCTTATCTATGGCAACAAATATTTCCTAATGGTTGGCTCCAACCGTTAAAGTTTATGGCCTATCCTGCCATGTTAGCATATGACATTATACAACATTCATCAACTTATTTATCAATATAAAATCCATATCAACTCTTAAGATATCCATCTTAACATCACCCAAGCAACAATAGTGTTCCCAAATTCTTAATGGTTTCATTCACAAAAATACCAACAAGATCATTTAATCTAGCTCCAGAATTCAATTATAGGGTTCTTGCAAAAATCTAAAATAGACATATGATAGCAATAAAATAGTCTATTTGGTTAGCATATCGATACCCAAAATGAACAAATACCATCCGTGGGCTAATCAAAACATAGGATAGTTCAAAACCAAAACTCAAAATCGTCATCCACTTTTCAAACCTCCATTTTCTGCTGTGAGTCAACATTCTTTACACATTTATTTAGATCTTTGGTATTCAAGTCGCAAGTATCAGAAAGAAATACTTTCCAAGAATCAGATTCCAATTAATACAATGTCAGCAAACAAATTCATAATTGATACCTGATTAAATCTGGAAGCCAATCAAGGATTTCGATCTCAATACCCAACCACAAGGTTAATGGATTACACATATCAGCAGTAATTTCAACTAAGGAAAAAAAAAATAGGAGGCATTCCATTCATGACTCTTCCATTAACCTTATCTAATCAAAATACAAAACAAGGTCCTGGTCCATGCCCATACATGCCATCGTTAGATCTAGACAGAAAACAAATTATAATTAGATCTACCCTTGTAAATTCATACCACCACGAGATTGGAATTCCCATGTATGAGATCTTATACTTGGAACACATACAATCATGCAGCCATATACAAGCGTCAAGTCTCTATCTTTTGCAATTTCATACAACTATGGAAATATGGATCGCATGCATCTAATTCTATATCTGAAATGCATGCTGCCATTCGCGCAAAAATCACAGCAAATAATCATAACCATATCCACATTTAAAAGACCTGGATGCATAAGGAAAATGAAGCAAACTCACAGAATATACTCATATACAAAAACATGATTCCCCAATTCCCATATTGCTATTTTTAATAGAAACTACCATATTACTCTCGTCGACCATGAGTCTCACCAAGAGGAAATTTCTAAACCTCAGTAAATTTTATTGGTGCAACTGAAAAATAGAGACGAAACAATCGTCTTAGCTACTTGAAAACATATCCTTAAGTGAGCAAGAGAATAACCTGGTACCTGTATACTTACATGCTCAGGTCGCCCATTGAGCTGACAAGGCATTGGGTCATCTTTGTTGTAATTTTCAGGACAATGTTCCTACCTCCCCTGCACAACTCCAAAGGTCAGTAACCATGTAGTTCCAAAGTAAAACCTGTAGGAGCGTTTTGAGCCCAATTAGGCCGAAGTGTTTCAACTCCGGCTCTGATACCATATGTAACATACCCCTTGTACCTCAATGTGAAAAGGGGTAGGGAATTTTTTTTTTGTCTCAACTATTAACGGATGAAAGAGTCAATCCTGTTAGCAGTATATAGTATATATTTTACAAGGCAGACCAATGAAGTGTGTCTAAATAAAATACAAAATTGCGACCACATGCATAGTAAAACCATCACTTCCCCTTTTGCTTCCCTCCTGCGCTACAGAAAAACCAGACAGACCATTCACAGAAAAATCACTAAGATTACTACTGATAAACATAAACCAAGCAAGAGCATTATGCCTTCCAGTAATAACATCATTAAGCAATCCACTCATTGGCAGAGTATCTTAGGTGTGGTAATAAATCTGTCATCACTCAAAGTTCTCTTCTTGATTATTAACAACAAGGATCTCCTTTAAGGTATTAATGATCTGTTTACTAGTAAGTCTTTGGCCACTACTCTATCCACCATCAAGATGCTTGGTTCTGGGCTATCATCTTCTAAATAAGAATGCTCAATACTGCAGAACTATTCATTGTCTAATAGTGAATGGTGTGAGATACATTTTACTTTAATCAGTAATGAACATTGTAGCCTTCAATGGTATAACACTATAGCCCCTTTAATGATCATATTATTGTAAGCACATCGATGAAGAATATTTTCATAATCACAAACATTACAACAACATAGTTCCTACTATGCGTACAATAAAATATTGGAATACCACTAAAGATCTCTGATCATCTTTTCTAGCACTATGAACCATCTGCAGAATAACATCATATACACAAAATAAACATGAGGAAACAACACATGAGGAGTGAGACATAAACATATGTAAACACAAGAACAGGGAAACACCAATATACGTGGTTCACCCCAATCTCGGGGTTACGTCCACCAAAGCTGTCACATCACGTGACCTTATTTATTAAAAGAGTTACAATCTGCAACATTAATGTTGCCATACTTCTTTCAAATCCGCAACAATGATGTTGCCGCACATTCTTCCACACATTCTTCCTGTGTGAGGGAATTCCTCTCATCTAATAAAATATTTTCAAAAATGTTTTACACAAGTTAGGACTAATCCTTAACCCATAAAGATGTTCAGTAATTTCCCCATATCCAGACTTATAACACATTCATGGTTCTGCATACTTCAGGTCATATCCAGAGGAAAAGATGCGTTCCAAAACTCACCCAACAATCAGATGGGTTCACAGCTCGTAGTGCAGGTGATGGTAACTAATGGCATATGTACATGTACCCAGTATGAAGGACATGATCCAAAAAACGTGTTTACGACATTCTATAGGATGCATAAAAAATATCAGCGTGGAAACATACCTCACTTGCAGAGCAAATCGGAATTCACCATCAAAGGAAAGGTATGCGAACTAGGTCTCGTAGAGGTCTTGCACTATGCAGATTCAAATATTTAGGGTGAAGGTGAAAGGCATCATCTTATATAAAATATATATATCGTCTCAAGTTATAACGGAAGTCCAAACCATCGTTTACCCCATATCCATTCCCATGAATCGTGGCATAAATAAGTATAATTTTTAATCCAGCATAATATTCAACCTATCACAGATCGATTCTCATGAGCCGTGGCATCATTAAGAGTACAGCACAATATTCAAGCTGTCACAGATCAAATCTCATGAACTGTGGCTTAATTAAGAGCATAGCACAATATTCAGGCTATCACATATCAATCAAGCATATAGGCCGTATAGCAAACAATGTAGCAGCCTTGGATCTAAAATACATGCTAGAGCATCCAGTTCACCAGCATCACATCAAAAACAAAGGTAAGGTCAACCAATGCTAGATCTATTCCTAAAACATACATTCGATCCAAGTATAAGTCAAACCCAAAATTTGATGTACAGATGTCTCAAATCGCAGGCATATGTTGCATTGCTAAATGCAACAAACATTTAGCGTTTAAAGAATTCAGCGTTCCTCCTAAGTCAGTGGTGAAATCCCCAGAGTAAAGAAAATAGGGAAAAAAGGTAGAATAACACTCGCCCAAGGTACAAGCTATAACAGGTTTAGTGATCTGGATTCCCATAGGATCCGTCATGTGAAATCTAGGCTGTATCTGATCAGATCAACACACATAGGATACATACTTGTATATTATAAAGATGCATAACAAATCTGATCCTTGACTAGGAAGACACAGGGACTTATCAGTCATTCCGCATTCATTAGAACAAAAGGTATATATAATATATACATATAAATACAGCGAGAACCGTAATGTAGGCTGGTTTTTGGTGTATATGTATATGATCGATTTGCTCATACCTCGACCAGGCCTCCTTGAAGAATACCACCCTTTAGCAATGCCCAAGTCCCATCGAGACTGGAGATCCCAAAGTTGAAATCTCCCCAAGAAGGCGTAGCCCCTTCCACAGTCTTGTTGCTGACGACTAGGGAAAAATCACCAAGGCAGATTCCTATCTCTCCAATGCCCCCCCTTCCTGTCTCATAACGTAGATCTCAACTCCCTTAAATGGTAGAGCCACCACTTAATAAAATCGCGATGCTCAAAATCTATCAAATTGTGGAGCCACCTCTCCATCAAAATGCAGAGAAAACGGTCTTCATCAAATCACACAGGAAGAACACTCTTTTTCCCTCCTCCTAAAATCGCAGAGCTCCTCTATCAGCGCTCATGCATGACCGGCCACCTCTCCACCATGAAACAGCCTATATAAAAACAATGATTTCCTCCCTCAATTTCGACAGTCAATTAAATACTGCACAGACCATAATGTCTCCATAAAAACGCCTCCACCCTTTGCTACTAAGATTACGGTAGACCTAAATAGCCACTTCTTAAATCAACGCTGGTCGTTTTCCTGTAACGCCTCCGAAAACACTTCCATGATGGGCGTCTTTAATTCAGGACAATAAAACTCCATAATCCACGCCTTTTCCTGTTTTAAAAAAAAACAGTCCAGGGAAGTAATTTCACTTCCACAATTTGGGGTCGTAAATCCAGTGACCATTTTCTTTTCCTCCCACTATTCAATAGTCAAAGTACGGTAAATCTATTCAATAAATTTATTTCCACAAAAATCTACTGTTATGATGCTCCCCTATGTTCCTGTACATGTATGAAATTTATTCTAGGTTATGCATATAATTTCTTTTATATACATTATACTATATAATACCATTTTGTATTAGTCCACATCTCTATGGAACAATTCTGTCCGCCATTTATGTATATAATTTCTTATATACACATTATACTATATAATACAATTTTATATAGTCTACATAGCTATGGAACAATTTTGTCGACTATTTATGTCTATAATTTCTTTTATATACATTACACTACATAATGCCATTTTATATAGTTTATGGAACAATTTTGTTCGCCATTATGTATATAATTTTCTTTTATATACATTATACTATATAATACCATTTTATATAGTCCACATCTCTATGGAACAATTCTGTCCGCCATTCATGTATATAATTTCTTTTATACACATTATACTATATAATACAATTTTATATAGTCTACATAGCTATGGAACAATTTTGTCGGCTATTTATGTATATAATTTCTTTTATATACATTACACTACATAATGCCATTTTATATAGTCTATGGAACAATTTTGTTCGCCATTATGTATATAATTTTCTTTTATATACATTATACTATATAATACCATTTTATATAGTCTACATAGCTATGGAACAATTTTGTCCGGCTTTATGTATATAATTTTCCTTATATACATTATACTATATATTACCCTTATATATAGTATACAAGTGTATGGAATAATCTTTCCGCCATTTTACGTAATTCAATTTTGTATACGCTATACTATATAATACCCTTTTATATAGTATACACACATTTTCCTTTCAATCCCTTTGGTTAAGGTGAGGTGGAAAAATAAGCACCAGAGTACTCGAGTTGTTTTAAGGAGATTGCGACCTAAAAATTTTTATTTGACCATCAGCTTCATTAGGATGCTTTTCCTCCTTGAACTAGCCTCCCTTTTCCCTTTGCGTCGATACCAACCGAGTACAACTCCTTCTATCTTGTCTTTGTCTTCTTAGGGTTTTGTACCGGGTTGCAGTTGTCTTAGTCGAGATAAGTCTCAGCGAAACATGTATCAGGGTAAGCGGGGACATTAACTCTTAAAGACCTAGGATGTAAATTAGTCCACTTGGGCTTACTTCGACCTAGGGTGACAATTAAAACTCTCATGTCATTCCAAGAAGACATTAACTCTTCTTCCCAATCACTGTTTTATCTTCTCTAGTGGACTCAGTTGCTTGTTAAGTTGTTTTGTGGGTCTCATGTCTCCAAGGTCTATAGCTTAATAATTCACATCACCTAACATATAAGGTTCTGCTAGTGGGGCCTTGGCCTTGAGCTCCTCACTAGAGAACATATACATTCAGAATTTACAAAGTGTTTAGAGGCCTTTCAAGGGGGACGTTACAAAATGACATTTTCATCACAGCTAATAAAACATTACAAAATAAAAACAATAATAAATAGAACTATATGAATTATAACCATGTTCACATATAATAACTAAATGACATTTTCATCTCATAAAACATTATAAAATAAAAACAATAATAAATAGAACCACAAGACAAGTTGCCTCTTGTGCCAAAATATAGAGATCACAAATAAAATAAATTTTTTAACAATGTTAATCCATTATTTGTTTTCTAATAAGATTTCATATCGTTAAAAAGATAGAGTAGATTGTGTGGAAATTTGATGCAGCATATGAAAACTTTATGTTTGATTTTATGTTTAGATTACAATTATCTTTTATTGTTTGATTTTGTATTTTATAAAATAGTCCTTTTCATTATGATTAAGTTAATGAGTAGAAAAGATCGATCTAATTGGATGAATAAGTTAATAAGTAGAAAACATCGATCTAATTGGATAAAGGCAATTTTCTATAAGCTTGGCCTATTTGGATAAAAGCACCAGAGCAGAAATGCTGAATTCTGAAAGATTAATAATCACATGGAAGTAATGGTTTCAAGTAATGAAAATACAAACAACTGCAAAGTTATTTTTTCAATTGAGACTTTTAAGAGAATTATATAGCCTCATTAACTGAATCGATCCAAGACATTAAATTAGGTTTTATGTTTTAATTATGCATATAAGCTCACTAATACAATGAGGAATTAC
>LPNX010559173.1:0-18181 GCA_001517045.1 Pseudotsuga menziesii
CAATGAAATCTGATGTTGTCTACACTTATCCAGCATAAGCCTTAAGCTAGCTATATGATCTTTCAATAAGCCAAAGATAGTCCAATCATCAAAGTAAACTTCCAAGAAGTTATGAATGAATTCCTTGAATGCAGATATGACTACTCTGGAAAACATAGCAGGTGCATTCTTCAATCCAAAGGGAATAACTGTATACTGGAAAGATCCCATTTCTGTAGCGAAGGTTGTTTTATGTCGATCCTCTGGAGCAATTCTGATCTGATGGTAACCTGAAAATCCATCAATGAAGGAATACACTTCTTGACCTCCAACATTGTCTAAAACTTCATCTGTAAAGGGAGTAGGAAACAGATCATGTAAGCAGGCATCATTCAACTTCCTGAGATCAACACAGATTCAGATTTCTCCCTTGGTCTTCTTTTCTTGTACCACCATGGGGCTGACCCATTCTGACTTTTCGACAGGCTCAATGATTCCTGCTACGAGCATCTTATCTAGCTCCACCCTGACTTTTTCTTTATACTTAGGGTTCAGCCTATAAGGGCGCTGCTTCACAGGCTTCTCATCAGGTTTCAAAGGGATTTTTATCACTCCTATATCACCAAGGATACCTTTCATTTCTGAGAACTTCATCGGAAATAGGTCCTGATACTCATGGAGAAGTTGGGTCACTTTGCTTACCGTTTCTTCATCCCAATAATCTCCAATAGTAGCATACTTAGGCATTTATTCTGACCCGATGTTTACTTGCCTTGTATTCAAGGGATGAGTCACTTCTGGTGCTTCGACTGCTGGTCCATGTACTTCGCAGTGTCCTTCTGACTCAGGAATGTTTATGTTGCATGGGTCATCATCCTCGTCAATTGCGAGGTTATAGCATTCTACTGCATTGGCTTCTTGTGCCTTCCAATCAGGTTGGTGCTCTGCTATTTCTTTATCATCAAACACCTTAGTATGGATCAACCTAACAATTGCGTCCAAAGCAGGGAAAACCTCATTAATAGAAAATGTAAGCACAAAAATATCAACAAGACTATCCCAACTTGCAGTACCATGGAAAAGCTCCACCTCTGCATACCAATTCTTCGCGACAAGTTCCAGGGTGTGTACAAACCGATGTACCCATTCTTCACGAGGGACATGCTTCCTTGCTTCATAATACTGCTCCAAATGTTCTTGAGGGCTAGTCTAACCATTAAAACTGCTTCACACCTCCTGAGGTTGATCCATGTATCTGAGGTGAAGAAGCTTTTGACAAGCTTCCCAACTATGAATATACTTCTTATGACCATTCCACCATCTGGCAGCTGTGGCTCTAAATACTGAATCTAGAGTTTGCATTTTCTGTGAATCTGGTACCTGCTCTGAAAATTGCACAATAAAATCTGCTGGGTTTGTCAAGCCATCAAAAATAGGTAAGACTCTTGTCTATGAGCCAAGCCATCTGAGAGACTTGGTAATTCTTGCACATCGATGTCCATGTAGTTCATAAAGTCTATTTTGCCAATTCTCTAAGACTTCATCTGAATTAGTCATGCAAGAACTATCACACTTCCAGTCCATTATAACTTCAGGGGTAGGGTTAACATAGTCTTCTTCCTTAGCTGTGATATTGTAGATATGATCCAGAATATCCTGATCTTCATCTCTGACTGGATCTGTGTACCTTTCTCCTTGAGAAGGGTCCAAGGGTACTATGACTCTCAAGCCTTTTCCTTCAAAAGTCATATGCCTATTTTTAAGGTTGATTACTATAGAATTCTCTATTGCCCATTCAATTAGTAGCAAAGTTGGATAGGGGTTGCTATCATCAATTATCTCAATGACTTCAAAATCTGCTAAGGTACTGACTCCATCAATGTCTACTGGGACACTAGAGAATCTTCCTAGGGGCACAATATTTTGCTGATTGGCTAGTCTCAACTGTATAGGGGACCATTCAAGGGTAGGTTTTCCCATTTGTTCCCATGTCTGCTTAGTCAAGACATTTACTTCTGATCCCAGGTCTAAAATGATATCAGTCATGTCATACTCTCCTATCTGAGCATGCAATCTCATTTCTCTTCCAGTTCTTCTAACTCTATTGACAGTTTTTTCTTTACTAGAGCTTCGTTGAGGTTCGCAAGAAGCAATAACTTTCTGTAACTCATTTAAAGCATTCTAATTTCTTAAGAGCTTCATGCAACTCTGTAAAAATGTCGATAGTGTACTTACTTTATCTGCCGAAACTTCTTGAGACTGTGATTGCTGTTGATGCTACTGCACAGGTACTACTGCTGTGCTCGGATCAACAAATTCTTTTTGGGCTTCCATAAATGTTTCTTTTTCTCTTCCCACATCGAAGGTTGGAACTTTCTCTGGGGTCTTACGAACCCAAGCCTCGTCAAGTTGTTTCTCCTTATTCTGCACTTTTGTCATAGCTCCACTCCTTGTAACAACATTAATGGTTGGGACAGGTCTTTGCTCTATAGTAATCATCTTAATATTCTGAGGAGGAGCGCTATTTCTTTCTTGTATCTTGGCTATCAGTTGTGGGCATTGCTCAATGACATGATCTACTGCTCTGCAATGTCGACATGTCGTAGTTGGGTTTTGGCAGTCTCTAGCTAGATGTCCTTCCTGATTACCGTTATAGCACACAACCTGACCTCGACCTCTTCCAGGCATATCACCACAACCACGACCTCCAAAAGTACCTTGACCTGATGTACTACCATAGTAACCATATCCATCATTGCCTTGTGGATCGTTTTGTACCCGATAAGCATCATATGTTCACTATCTCATAATGTCAAAGCTGCGACATTCCTCTTCGTTGTGTCCAACTGAATTACAGAACTTGCAATATGGATTCTTAGGTGCCTGCACATATCTTTGTAGCAGATAGCAGTCTTCAGGCCAATGCTGGCCAGTTGTTCTACAAATCTCACAATATAGATCTTTAGGGTTAAATGCGTTTGGCGAACCAGTATTGACGTAATTTCTTAGCGCAGGACATTTCTCCTTGTCATGACCTTCTGTCCTACATTGTGTACACCACACCTCTCACAAATAGATTTCCATTTTTTCATGTCGCGCAGCTCCAAAGCCATTTCTGCTAACTGTGCTTGTATTTAGGCTATGCCAGAATTATCTTCGACAGGAGCTGTCTCCAGTTTCATGGCAATCTCCAAAGCCTCTTGCTGATCAGCAACCTTCTGTTGCATGAGTGGCATTCTAATATGAGGTAATAAGGCTGCAATGAACCATTCTTTATGCTGAGCTGTTCCAATAGTGAAACTAACTTGATTTAGCAGAACTTTGAACCTCTGATCAAAATCCCAAACTGATTCACCTCGCCTCTGCTGAATCTCTTTCAATTCAGTTATACACTGTGAATCTGATTTAGGCTTCTTGAATTCTTTGATCATCGCTGTTTTAATGTCAGGCAAGACATGGTTTTGAGCACTGGAAAATTTCATAAACCAGGTCATAGCTCGATCTCTAAAAGAAGTGACCAGCTGCGCTCTTCTTACATATTTATCCAAAATGTTCTTAGCAGTCCACACAGCTTCGCATAAAAACCAAAATTGTTCTGGATCCTTTGATCCAGTTCCTTTGAAGACTGGGAGCTTGATATCATCCGTCATATGGGCCATAGTGGACCAAGGGGGGGGGGGGATTACTGGAGTAGACTGACCTGCGACAGGAATACTTGGGCTAGGGTTACTTCTAGACTGCGACGAGTTCTCAGGGGTAACAGATCTTTGCTGCAGAGTTATAGGAGGGTTTCTAACAAAATGGGTTTCTTCAGATTCAGGGTCTTCTAGTGTATACTCAGTATTCTGACCTAGGGTATAGGATTCTAGGTTTCTCTTGTATCTTTTACCGCTTCGCAGCAAACCACTTTGCTCGTCGAAGTTACTTTCACTTCCAAACATAGGTTAGTAAAAATAAATCTAGCAATATGATTCTATAAGCAATATGCCCTTCTCATCCAAGAGCATTTTAATTTGCAGACTAAATGAATTTAGGTACTTGCCCCTTGTTCCTTTGAAGAACTATCTTTCAGCTTTGCTAAAAGAGGTATTTGTGTCGATGGAAAATTCTATCACAAATGCTTCAAGGGTTCGCGTTGTCCAAAAATCAACAGCTCGTGATATCGTGTTATTCACTCTTTTCAATATGTTAATTCTTGTGGGGGTCCAGTCAAGAAACTGATCTTCTTGGAAGTTCGTCCTTCTCTCTGTCAACCTGGATAACCACTGGTGCAATTCTATGTGGATAATACCAAAGAAAATTTCCTAAATATCAGCAAAAACGTACCTTTGCAAGAATTCGTCTGAGCTACAACGTGGATCCTTATTTTCTTGTTCCACAAATTTCAGATAGGTCTCTTCGATCCAGTCACCGATTTCTTTCACTGAGGGCCTCCAAAACATAACCCTCTAGGTACGATGTAAATCCCTCTTGAGCAGATACTGTTCAACCGACAACGAAACCAATTTTTTGGGCTATAGGGAAGACCTGGGGTTTATACTTTAACTTCGCACCAATAAAAAGACCCACAGTGTTGGCCCTTTCGACAACAACCTGGGAACATGTTGTAGTCTCACTTGAAACAGCTATGGGGTGCCGCAAAATTAGGTTTCTGCAAGCAGAAGAGGGATATTACTGTACCTTTAGCCTTAACAGCAAATATTTATACCAAATAGAGCTTCGATATTCACTTAATTAGCTTCACAGTTAGATAAAAGACGTTTCTTGCTTAACCCTTAACTGGTAATTCACAGCAAAGTTAATATTTAACAGTTATCTTACTTTATCAATTATCTACTTATCAATGCATAAAATAAAACCATAACAGAAAAAACACAAAAGAACCACAACACAATATATAACGTGGTTCACCCCCAGTGTAAGGGCTACGTCCACAAAACTGCGCTTTTATTCCACTTCTTACAAAACAACTGTTCTGATCTGCACACTCAGCAGCAGATCCATCCTTCAAATCTAACTGCACACTCAGCTGCAGTTCCTTTCTTACAATCTCTAACTGTGCACTCGGCTGTAGTTCCCTTCTTACAAAAACCCTCTACGCACACAGCTGCAGAGGTCATCCATGCACACAGCTGGGACTTGACCTTAAAACCCAAAAATAGATCTAACTTCTTCGCATCATACGATCCTCATTTCATTATATGATCTTGACATCTTTACATGAGTGCCTATTTATACAAGTGCACTATTACAAAATCATGGGCTTACACCCGAAAATTATGGACAATTACAAAGAGAGGGCTTTGACTCAACCCCGACACCCCTAAGACTATTTTGAGTCGCAACTCCGCTTACAAGCTTCCATAAAAACTGCGGAGTTACCAAAATTAGTGACCATTAAGGCGCACGCCCCAACAATGATAGGTATAAGGTGTTCTAAGGAATCATATACTACAAATATAGAATCTATTTGGTCCCCAATTCGAGTTTGAAGGAGAAAATTTAAAGAAATCTCATGATTCTCCTCTAGCAAGTCACCCCAGTTTCTTCAAAACATACTAAATGTTGAGGGAAAGATTCACATCTAAAAGGTTGAAGGATGATGTTCTGAAGTATGTTAATGAATTCCCCACATATCAAAAAAATAAAGTGGAACATAGTCATCCAGATGGCCTCTTACATCCCTTTCTTGTTCCATAACAAAAATGGGAGAGCATTTCCATGGACTTCACCACTGGTTTTCCCAAGGTATTTGGTAAGGATTTCATATTTGTGGTGGTGGATAGGCTCACTAAATTTCCTCATTTATTTGTTGTTACTACCACTTTTAATGTTGTACAAGTGGCTGAATTATTTTTTAAATAAGTTTTTAGATTGCACGGGATTCCTAAGAGCATTGTTAGTGACAAAGATAGCATATTTTTTAGTGCATTTTGGCAAGAACTCTTCAAAATTGTGGGGAAAATTTTGACACCTAGAACAAGCTAGCATCCAAAAATTGATGTCCAAACACAGAGGGTGAATCAATGGTTGGAAGGATACTTGATTAACTTTGTTAGTGGGAAGCAAAGAGCATGGATAAAATGGTTGTATTTGGGTGAGTTTTGTTACAATACTACTTTTCATATGTCTCCTTTTAAATCACTTTATGGTTATGATGCATCCACTTTTATTGACCACATTTTTTGTGATAGTATAGCTCCAAAGGCTAAGGATAGTATTGAAGAAAGTCAATAAATTTTGAAGGTTTTGAAAGATAACTTGTAGGCTGCCCAAAATTAGAAAAAAAATATATATAGAACACCATAAAGTGGAGAGGCATTTCAAAGTGAATGACTTGGTGTATTTGAGGTAGTAGAACTACAAAAAAACCACCATAAATGGTTCAGAAAAACTAAAATGAATGTTGTATGGTCCCTACAAAGTGATTTGAAAGGTTGGAGAAGTGGCTTATGAATTGGAGCCTCCCATGGGAATTAAAATTCATAATGTATTTCACATTTCATGTCTAAATAATTTTATAGGTCAAGATTTGTTAGTTTCAGATACTTTATCTCCTTTGGATGATGAAGGAAAACTTGTTCTCATTCCAAAAAAAATCTTGACAACAAGGGAGAGAAGGTTAAGAAGTAGGACAATAAAATAATACTTGCTACAATGGAAGGATTTTCCTAGTGAGGAAGCCACTTGGAAAGATGAACAAATTTTGAAGAATAGAAACTTGTAATTGCTTTAGTAAAATCAATATTGGGTGGGGAGGAATGTCATGTCCCCATCCCAATGAGACTACTAGTTGACAATGTTTCACCCACCTACTAGTTTCCTAGGTTGGGGAGGAGGCATTAAACATTGAAATAAAGGAGATATGGGACCCAAGAGAACCTTAGTTTTTAATTTACACATTAATTTGGGTCATACAAATAATAAATATGGATAAAATAAAGTGTAATTTCTTCATAAGGACATTTGGAGGTTCATGGAGACCTTGGGTGGCTAGATTCTTCCTTACACATGTCATGAGTTAACACCAAATTTGAAATTATTAGTAATGCAACATTATTGGAATGTGAAAATGTTTCAATTAACATATCATTATCCCAAGGTTTTTAATGGGTGAATACGAGTAAATCCCCATAGAAGAGGAAGAGGCTAGAAAGAAAGTAGGTGCCACTTTGAGAGAGATTCCTTGCGTTTTATGACTACAATGGTGGAATATTCTATGACAAGTCAGACCTGATTGCAGAAATTATTGTAGAACTATGAAAATATGACATTTCAGGGATAAAAATATCCTCCAATATGGTGCACTCGGGGTTTGGTGGCAGCAATTCATATTTGGAGGAAGATGAAGGGTTGAGGAGAAGGACAAGTGTCGTGGAGGTTACTAAACATCAAGGATGAGTTGGAGAAACCATATGGGAGTGAATTATACCTTGGAGAACCTTATGAGGGTTATAAAAATATTTCATGAGGAATTATAATGGCTTGTTATCATTTGATAATTTTCCTTTAGCATTTTGGAAAGCACTAGCTTGTCCATTGTATGGTAAGTGCTCACTTAGCCTGCTAGTGAGACAATTTTGAGAGAGTGAGATTCTCATCCTAGTTGGTTGTGGAATAATCCACCATGACCTATAATGTGGATCTTAATGGATTTTTTTATTGAATGTAGGAGTCTGCTACTATTGGTGACCCATCCCTCCTCCCATTCTCTCAATCCCCACTTCAATATTTCCATATTTCTATATGATGGCGCACTTGTGTAAATTGTGGTTGCGCCCCATTGAGTCTAATTGATGCAAAAGCATGGGTGAATGATTTATGGATATTTATTATTTATCCCATCCTATATTTAAGTCGAAATAAGAAGAAATACATATTCAAATGTCCACATTTCCAAACTTTGTTGTGACTAGTTTCCGTGTGTTGATTTCCCATTTCAATGGAGTTGTATATTTGATGTCTATTGTGACTTGGATACGATGTTATATTATTTTAGTGAGATATTAATATTATTTTAATGGTATATATTCATTATTCTCTGTTCTAAACCATTATATACACAATTTGTGAGTCAAAGTTGAGCTTTTACATGTCATTTCCCTTAAGAAAATAGCACTGAATTTATGCATTCGGTTATGAAGCTTTATAACCTTATTGTAGAACTATTAACCATACAAAATTATAGAAAATTAAGTATAATAACATTATACATAATCTATTTTACAATTTTTTAGGGTCGCATAGGATTTGGAGATCCATTTCTACTCATACCCTAGGGAGGAAAGACCCCGAACTTCCTTTCAAATAACTAGCACAATTGTAGCAAGTAGGAACTCCTGAAGCATATATGTTAGAATTTGAAAATATTTTAGTAATTGTTTCTGCTGTATCTATGGATAGGTTGGTTTTATTATTTATTGAAGGATTGACAGAACCTTTGAGAGGGCTCGTGAAATCCCACAAGGCAGCCACATTGAAGGATGCCATGAATTTGATAAGAGATTTGCAGAATGTGTTTCCAAGAACCAAATACCCTCCCCCACAAGCCAAATTTCTCTTCCAAGTTCAAGGAAGGTAAGAAACCATGGAAAAAGGAATCCTCTATAAAATAAAATAAAGGATCACTAAAGAAATAAGAACTTAGAAGAAAGAAGCTATGTTTCACATGTTGACAACCTTGGGTTCTGGGACATAAATGTTCCAAGGGGAAGGCACACTACATTGAATATTTTTCAGAATATGATGAAGAGGGAGAGGAGGAGGTGGAAGCACAACTTGCATCCCAAAAATAGGGGTATGAAACCTCATAAGAAGAAGAACCCACTTTCGAGACAGAAAAAAAAAGCAGTACTCTTAGGTGTACCTAGATTCCACACCTTGAGGCTCAAGGGTAACATACAAGGGAAAAAGGTCACAGTTCTAGTGGATGGTGGAGCCACTCATAATTTCATATATGCATCCTTAGTGGAGAGGATAAAGTTACCAGTTGAAACTTTTGATGGTTTCACAGTAATCATTCTAGGTAAAAATTCTATGGATTGCACTAAATGGATTCCAAAGCTTCAAGTTACTATAGGAAATCATACTATCACTAAAAAATTTATGTAGTGAATGTGGTTGATACAAATGTGGTTTTGGGATTACAATGGTTGTATTATTTATGGGAGAATATAGTGAACTATCAAGTCTCTGAAATGAGGTTCAAAAATTTGTAAGGGAAACCCATCTTGTTGAGGGGAATGCACACTTTCCCAAATCAAGTGGTGCCCTCTCACAACATGAGGTATATCTTGAGGCATGGAGACATATAATGGGATTTTGAATGTTTAATTACATAAACTAAACCTAAATTGAAGGTTTCCAAGCACCCTAAGGAGATAGAAAAATTATTGAGTAAGTATGAGAGGGGTTTTGGAGACCTTCCCTGGGAATACCACTAGACAGAGGGGTGGAGCATATCATTAAGTTAGAGATAGGAACACAAACTATCAAAATGAATCCATATAGACACCCCTAAATTATTTGATATGATATTGAGGAGGCCATTAAAGAACTCTTGGAGTTGGGTCTCATAATCCCTAGTTCTAGCCCATATTCTTCTTCAGCTTTTATGGTAAAGAAAAAGGATGGAACTTTGAGGATGTGCATTGATTTTAGAGAATTGAATAAGAAGATAGTGAAGAATAGATATCCCATCCCAAGGATTGATGAGCTCATGGATGAGCTCTTTTAGCACTCAAAATCGCACCCAAAGGTTATGGAAAGGAGAACACCGAGGTAACAAAAGAACCGCTTTAGGAAAAGGAGCTGGCTTCTCTGTTTCCAGAGAGGAATCTCTCACAAATACATAACAAGACCAGATATATTGTCACAGAATGGAATTCAAATATTGGTGGTTGAAACAAGGTAAATATTTATTGGGCTATGGAGTCACAAATACTAAGAAACACAGAGAAGTTTTCACAGTAAATTCTTCCAAGAGCAAGGTAGCACTTCAATCATTCTTGATATGTTTAGGGTCTGGTGGAAAATGAAAAACGATGAAAGTCCATCAATGTAGAGCACTGCAAAGATGAATTCTACACCAACTTTGGAAGAAACATTTGGTGAATTTCTAAAAAGGTGGCCAGAGCATAAGAATATGAATTCTAAACCATTATACACTAGTCAAAGACATGAAGAAAACATAATGGAAAGAAATAACAGGAAATATATGCACGTAAAGAAAGGAAATTACAGACTGAAATTTAGAAACACACAGGAATTCTTGCACTCAAATAAATAGAATTCATCTCTGTAACTTGTATTAAAGCAAATCAAAATTTCATAAACACAATAGTCTTACAGGTTCCAACCCTTTCTCCCTATGTGGGGAGCATATTTATATTTTTTGGGCCCTCGAGACCAACCTCAAAACGAGGCCAAAATTAGTAACAAACTTATAACAAATTGCATCATGGAATTTTATCCATGGGTAGCATAAAATAGAAAGTGATGGAGGTAGCATGCCTACTGGACCTAGAGCGGCAATACGACTTCAAAACCCAGTCTCGCTTGATCACTCTATACTTGTATCTTTGGTTCTAGTCACGGTTTGGGCACATCATCATTGGTGTAGATGGTGTTTAGTCTTGTCGTAATTCTCAATAACCTTCCACTGGTTAACAATCAACATTTCTAATTTTATCATTTCTTTTGCCAATACATTGAGTTCTATGTTCTTTGGATAGCAAGGAGTTGGTAATTTTGTGCACAGAACTCTAAAATCAAATAGTAATTCAAATTCACTAGATAATCTATCGACCACAACTTTACTTGAAAACAACTGTTGGGCCATATCGTCAAATTTCCTATGGACTTTTCTAGAATCGATTAATCTATCTCGATATTCATTCTGGGATAACATTGGTCCTTATTCTTCCCAAAATAAGGGGAGACCTCTTTTGACCAGAGGATTAAAAAGCAAATAAAATTTGTTAACCTTCTTGTGCATGAAGTTCCACTTCACTTCAACCATCTTCAACTGGTGGTGTTTGTTCACCACTCTCCTATCCCATGTGATAACCAAAATTCTATCTTGGATATTACCTCTCTTGATGTCTTATTCAGTTAAATTGTTTAGAAAACTGATTGGACCCTCAGTTGTGTCCAGGGGCCTTTTGTTGAAGTCATGTTTCGCCATCTGAATGTACTTTTTTTTGCCTGTGTAGCACCATATTTATCCTGGATAAAATCCAAGTAAGGTCATAACTTGGCTTCCTCTTCTATTATCATATCCAAGATAAGGTGTTTTTCCCCTTGTAGGGATACTTGGCCAGAAACTTGCTTAGTCAGTTTGGTTTTATTTTCCTCCAAATATTTACAATGGTATTCTAGAGCCTTTCTTTGTTTTTCCTTCTATTCAGCCACATCCACTAGATCCTGGTTTTGTTTTCTTAGGCCAGTAATTTCTAGAGCCTTGATACCTACTTGAGACATGGCTTGAGAAAGAGAGTCTACACACGATGCCTCCAAAGATGGGATCACTGATATTTATATTCATTGATTCTTTTCTTTCAGTTCTTGCACCTCTCTCTCTAACTCTACATGTTTTCCTCCAAAACTCTTTTCCTTTTCGGACCAAAGATCGGCATCCTTCTCCCATTGTTTGTCCTTTTCTTCATATTTGAGTAATCTAGCCTTGCAATTGATCAATTTGGTGTCTAAGGATTCCTTATGTTTCTCAATTTTGATCAGTTCAGAGGTTTGTATGAGCTGGGTAGCTGGGATGTCTAGCTTTCTTTTTAACGGTTGAATTGTACTCTCCTTGTATTTTAGTAACTTTTGTGTGGAAGCACCTTTGTCTCCTGAGATGTCTGCTACCAATATATCCACATGGATCT
The DNA here is from genome assembly GCA_001517045.1 of Pseudotsuga menziesii. Lineage (NCBI taxonomy): Eukaryota > Viridiplantae > Streptophyta > Pinopsida > Pinales > Pinaceae > Pseudotsuga > Pseudotsuga menziesii. The sequence continues at coordinate 11,865 of LPNX010559173.1, forward strand.
ACTTGATCTGAGCTTGGTAAGCTCTTTTCTCTACCTTCCCCTTTCGGGGAATCTCCTTAATCCGCTTCTTACCAGCTGTTAATTTAGATATCTACAATGTAGCCTAAAGCAGGTCGGTATAGATGATATCACCTATACCTCTGTTTAAGTGAATCATATCCATTTTGGGAACCCTATTTGGGTACACCCTCATCTCAGCTACTTTGTTTCTTGAAATTAAATCCAAGTTCAATGTCCCTTTGGATTGATCTCTGACAGTCACTAGGGAGGTATCCTAGCCGGGTAATTTTCCCACCTGATCACTCAATTTCACTTTTTTCCCAAAATCCTTTTCATTAGCATCTCTATAACTATCCAATAGTTCTACTTTGGACCTGTACTTATTCACATCATCTTTAGGGACACTATCGAATGTATATTCCTAAATTTCAAAGGTTGGGACTTTGACTTTTACAGTTTTCTCTTTGCTTTTAGCCTTTGCAACCTATACCAGCCCACTTGGTTTTTCAGCCTTCTGCTTCTTAGGTGTTTTGGAAGTGTCCCTTTGGTATACGTCCATGGCCTCTGGGAATTATCTCTTATTTCCCTTTTCAGACACACTAGATAAAAAGGTGATCTGTGTGGCCTTAGCAACAATGCTAGAGAGGTCCTGTTGGGGGGGATTTCCTATTAGTGTAGAAGAGGTCAAATGTTTTGGCATGTCAACATCATAGTTAGCCTCTCTAGGATACTCCATCCAGTTTGATTTTTCTACCAATCCTGCCACTTCAGCATGCTCAAAAGGCTTGTTTTTATTGGCTTTCCTTCTATTAGAGATGATGTGGTGAGGGCCATAGTCAATTGCAAACCCCATTGCAAACCATTTCTCCTTGAGAAAATTTTCAATCATTGGTAGGGATTATTTGTTTTTAATGGTAAAAGGACCAGATTCCCATGGAAACTTAATACTCATGAGATTCTTGAAGCTTAGGAAATGTTCATCTTTGATTGTTAGCCTCTTCCTGATCAATTCCAGTGCGAACATTTTCAATGTCAGAAACATTGGTAGGACATACGGCTAGTGAGTAAACCCGTAGACCCTAATCACAGTACTGTCCTTGAAGAGGAACCAGTCCCCCACTCTGGTTTCAGGAGACAACTGCAATAGCTTCTTCAAATTCTTTGGTAAGACCCTTGGAAGCCTCTTTTGGAAAAGGACTTCATACACTGGTGCCATGAGGACATTCATGAACTTGCAGTAATATTTGTACATGTCTTTTGTTATAACCATATTTGGTAGTTGAAGGTTGTTTTCATTGAAGCTCAAAAACATCTTCAGAAGGAGAGAATGACACGTCCATTATTACACCCTCAGAAGGAGAATAGTTATCTACGCACCAGTCTATGAATTCCAGGAAACTAGGGGTTTTTTCAACAAAGAAGTAAAAGAAATAAGAACTGAACACCCCATGAGTGTCAATTCCCTGCAACTGAATATTTTTTAGTTTACTCTTAGAGGCTTATATACTATCATGTAATATGATACTGTCAAAAACCTCAGAGTCGTTATCTTCTAGGGCTTCTTCAGCTCTATGAAATTCAAGACCTTGAACCTATAAATCTTTTGTTTTAGCCATGATAAACTAGCTTAATGGAGAAAAAGACGTACAAGGTTGGTCGATAGTTTGATTTGGAAGTTCATCCATGGTGGCGCTTTCTACATAGTTTGAACCCTTGCTTTTCAATGCTCTAGAAGGATAGCTAGTTTGAATCCACGTGCTAGATTTTATACTATTTTATTCCCTTAGTCGACCATACATATTTCCAGCCAGATAAAACATTAGTCATAGGTCTGGGACCCTAGAATCTGAGCCGTGCAATATTGATTGCTGGCACTTGTATTATCTTGTTTCCTCCCTACATTCCTTCATGCACTTCCAACTCACGGGATTTAAGCTCCTCCGTCGATCTTAAACCCTTCTACCACCCCACCATCCAAAGTGGAGAGACTTACTGAATTACACCACTTTCAACCGAGATTTCTTCTGCGTAGGTGTAGCTATCGGAATAAATTCTCACCATAAATTTATCTCTACGCTGAACCATACCATTGAATAGATCATCTCTTTCGCATATTTCACAACTATTGAAGCACTATCTCCCACGAGCATTTTAGATCAACGAAATTTACCTCCGCCATTGATCCAAACCTTTCACGATCTTGGCCATCGAAAGATGTCAGCATTTAATTTATTTCACCATTTCAAAACGTGCTTTTTAGTGGTACACTTAAAATTCATGGAATGGTTCTTCGCCATTGATCAGCCTTATCTCTTTCTCACGGCCGTTGAAAAGAGCTTCATTCTCTATCATCTTCTTGACTGGAATTTTTCATTTCCTCTCGCATAACCAACACAGGGGGGCTTACTTATGACCATAGACCCTGAGATTCCCTTCATTCGATGGGCCATGGCCTGTACGGATCTTTTTGTTTTTATCAACTCTTAGACTCCTTCTTTATATCCTTTCCTTTATTTTAGAAACCCATTACGAATCCCAAGGTTCCTTGTCATGAAAATTTTTTAGGCTTTATTTCTTCCCTTATGGGTCCAAAACCCTTCCATCTATTTAGCACAAATCAGGTGCTAACATGTGTCTCCAGGTAGGGATGCTATCCTCTTTGTGAGGTAGAAAATAAATCGTAGACCGAATTTTGAATCCATTGGGAAAGCATCCTTACCTTATACTTCAAAACATATGTCAATGTTGTTGTGTATGTAAACAAAAAACAAAGAAAAAGGAACATGGTTTCCATCCTATATCTTATGGCCTTCTCCTCGGGCTTTAAATATTTTCTAGGGATACCTCTTTATTTCTTGAAAATGAAGGAATATATACAACTATGGTACAAGGGTTACCTATTCTTTTCAGGTTAGGTAGTGTTTGAGAAACCTCCCATTCACCGAAACTCCTTCCAACAGGGACCCATCTAGATGTTGTAGAATGAAATCATTTTATCCTTTGTGTGCCATAACAATGTAGAGGCCTACCCACATGTGGTCAAATTTCCCGTGTTTCTATTTTTCTTTGTGGGGTGCATCCCACTTCAGGACCAGGTCGTTGATCTAGAAATTTTCTTCTTTGACCCCCTTATCAAAGGTATTCTTCATTTTCTCTTGATGCATCTGCACGGTACTATAGGCCTTGTCTCTCAACTCGTTCAACTCTATGATTCTATTTATCCTTCTCTACATATGATTTGGTTCACGTTGTTGTTCTTGCAACAACCTCATAACTAGAACTCCTAAATATGCTGGGAAGACTACTTCAGCTTCGTATACTAGCTAGAATGGGGACATCCCAATTTCCCTTTTAGTGTTGATCCTGTCATCCCACAAGGAATATTTCAAATTCTTGTGCCAAGCCCTCTTGTTGTCTTCCAACAACTTCTTTATAATCCTCACCATCCTTTTGTTTGAAGACTCCGCCAGCCTGTTTCCCTTGGGGTAATAGGATGTAGAGTGGTTGAGACTGATGTGGTATTTATGGAAGAAGTTTATCATCTTCTTAGAATTAAAATATGCTTCAATATTTGTTACTATTCTCTTGGGGAACCCGAACCGAGCTAAGATGTTTTCCTCTATAAAATTCATAATTACCTCATCGGTATCCCTCCCGGTAGGTATTGCCTCAATCCACTTGGTAAAGTAGTCTGTAGCCATTCGAATCCATCTGTGTTTCCCAGAGGAGTTGGGATTTATTTCCTCAATGAATTATAGCCCGCACTATTGAAAATGTGCTTCTATAGATATGGGGTAGAGAGGAAGTGGGATGAGTTTCCTCTTACCCTCAAAAACCTGGCAATGGTGTCACTTGGTAATCTCTTTGTAGACATCATAAAACAACGAGGGCCAATAGAAACCAACTCTCAACATTTTGTTTGTTGTAACTTTCCAAGAATGGTTCCCCCCATAATCTCCCTTGTGAAATTATTCTATGGTCCGTAGAGATCCGTCCTCCAACAGGAAGTTCAATAGGATACCTCCTAGGTCCTTCCAATACAGGTACTCATTCAGAATACAAAATTTCACCGATTTTAATTTTATTGACCTTTCCCTCATTTTTCTTAACCCTGCAAGTGCATGTACATTTCACAGCACATATACAATGTCATAATACCAAGGGTATGTGGAGAAAATTAGAATTACTTGTATCTCAACGTCCAATTGGAGTGAGTGACTAGTTAAGAAGTTCAGCTGCAAGGAATCACAGTTGGAGTTTTTCATCATTTTGGCCCCTGACCCTTAACTAGTTTGGTGGTATTGATTTAAGTATCATACTCTAATAGCACAGCAATCCATTTCTCCCTTCTCCCTTCTGGATCCGGCTACATGAGGATGCCTTTCACAATACTGTTGGGTACATAAGCGATGATGTGGGAATGTAGAACATAGACTCTGAAATCATTTAACGATTTTATCAGGTAATATGCTTGTTTTTCCATTATGTCATATTTCAATTCCCCATATATTAATACTTTTCTAAAATCCTCTATAGGTTTGGAAATTGAACCTAAGTGATAGATCAATTACACACAAAATTGCTAATCAAACATGCAAAATTCATACAAAAGGAGACTGAAATTGGAGCATAAATTAATACTCTATTGAATAAGTGTAAATAAGGAAACCATATGAAGTAATAGGCTTCTCAAATATATAATTACATTATATATTTGAAATCACTAGGTTTCTATTCAAATTAGTCAAAAAGCGGGCTTACTAAATCAAGTCAAATCCCCCATAGGTGCAAAAAGGACTTTCGAAATCTATGAAGATGCTCACAAATTAGATAAAGCAAGTGGGAAAGTTAATAGGTGATGGGAATACAACTCATTCATGCTTTTATTTGGAGAAAAGGAATGATGATGATGTGGGGAAAAAACAAGGAAAGTTTCCCTAGAGTAGCTTTTCCTTTATGCCTTAAAACTGCTGTAAAGCAAGGCAGCTTTTAGAAAACGAAAATATGCACTTTAAGGAACCAGGAATAAATAAGAATTTCTAAATATGTTTCCAGGATGATTCCAAAGTGATCCATGACCCATTTTAGCAAGTATTGACTTCTAGGAACATGTGGAAGTCAACTAGCATAGAGAGGGAATCTAGGAATCTAGGAATAAGACAAAAATGATNATGTGTTGATTATTCAAACACCCCCATTAATCTTGACTTTATGAGTAAATATCATAAAATTATAGGGCCTAGCATCAAGGCTTAGTCACCCTTTTACATACTGCATGTCCATACAACCAAGGAAAGAGGAAAAAACCCAGTGGGAAAATCCTCCCTTAAACATGGACATGAAACAATTTTTTTTGAAATATTGTTATCAATCATTCTTCACCACATGATCAACAATCCCCAGCAGTGATTTGAGATTATTGAAGGTCTTCTCACAGATTACTTTGGTGAAGAAATTTGCTACTTGTTCTGAATATGTGCAGTAGAGTAGAGCAATGGTACCACCATGCACAAGCTCCCTGATATAGTGCATATGGATCTCAATGTGCTTCGTTATTTTCCTTTGAACTGGATCAATGGAGATTCAAATGGTGCTTTTATTGTCACAATAGATGACTGTTGAAAACTCCAATTCGAAACCACATTCTCCAAGTATCCCCTACAACCACAAACATTGAGTAGCTGCATTTACAACTCCTCTATACTTTGCCTCTGTAGATGAGAGTGTTATGGAACTCTGTTTCTTACTTGACCAGTTGATTGGTCCTTTTGTAAGCATGAACATTCTTGAGGTAGAATTTCGATATGTGTTGTCACCTGCCCAATCACTATCAGTAAATCCAACAAGCTCTAAGTCATATTTTGCTTTGTAGAAAACCCCATGAGTTTTTGTTCCTTGGACAAAGTTTAGGATCCTCTTGGTTGCTCTCCAATGGATCCCATGAGGCTGATCCATGTATATCAAAGCCACATTAACTGCATAATATAATTCAGGTCAAGTATGTGTAAGATAAAGCAAACACCCAATCAACTTCCTATACAGTGTATTATTTACCATAGGAGAAGAACCTGCTTCCTCAAGCTTAACTCCTGAAAGGAAAGGAGTCTTGCTTGGCTTGCACTATTTCATGCTGAAATTGTTGAGAAAATATGAACCATACATTGAATAATGAACCTTTATTCCATGTTTGTATTGAGCAATTTAGAGACCCAATAATTGGCTCAACAATCCCAAATCTATCATAGAAAAGGCATGGTTCATTGCATCCTTCAAGGAGGCAATCTCTTTCTTTGAACTTCCTGTAATCAGTAGGTCAT
>LPNX010559180.1:0-13844 GCA_001517045.1 Pseudotsuga menziesii
TGTGAATTCCCCGTAGTGGGTTATGCAAGTTTGGGTTGTTTATTATGCTGTGAAGTTATATGTGAATGAATGATAAGTTAACAAGAAGTTGATTAATAATTTTTTAGAAAGGCTAAGGTACAGTAATACCCCTCTCTGCATGCAGAAACCTGATTTTGCGGCACCCCATTGCTGTTTCGGGTGAGACTGCAACCTGCGCGCAGGTTGTTGCCGAAAGGGCCAACATAGTGGGTCTTTTGTTGGTGTGACGTATAAGCGTTAACCCGGGTCTGCCCATGTGCCCAACAGACCCTGTGGTATATAGCGAGTTGTGAAAGCTTGATAATCCTGCGAGGAACCTGACTTTTGATCCAATCCTATTCACACAATTTGATTGTTTCTTTTAGACTTGATTAGTGTTTGATTTTTGTGGTACTTCAGATGTTCTTAGAGATTTCATATATGGGAGACTTTCTTGAGACCACCAGTCAAGAGACCCCTTTTTAGGGTATGTATTTTGTTTCTCCCGCTTATGGAGTTGTTGGTCCTCTCTTCATGGCCACTTTGAACCTTCTCAGATTGTCTATAGGATTACCTGTATGGTTATTCTCCAATCCTATCATACCAAATGCACCCTTTGTGTCAGATCCTGGACCTTTACCACATGAGCATCAACCTCATGTTAATCCTTCTCCTTCTTCCTAGAACATTGAATCAAATTCCCTTTCTTCCTCTTCACCTATTGAAAACTCTAATTTTAGCAAATGGGAGGGTAAGAAGAAGATGAAAAATAAGGCTAAGAGGAAGAACACTAAGTAGAAGGTCATAGCTCCAACCTTTGATCGTCATGTTGGAATCCCACCAGCCACTGATCATCATGCTAGGAGAAAGGATGTACCTATTTCCAGCTGGCGTAAACCTAAGTTTCCTTGTATACTTTGAAAGAGTGATCACCTTCTCAAGGATTGTCCCGTTCTTTCCCATGTGTCAGAAGTCTGGTCTAAAAAACCTGTGTCATGAGTCTCTAGTCATCATGTTGATGATGCCCCTTCAACCAGTGACTCTGTGGTTAAGAGTTGTAAAGGAAAAGTCAGGTATCCTTGCTTGCTATGTAAGGATATGCATCGTACTTACCTTTTTCCTCGCATGGATGAAGATTGAAAGTTGTTGGAAGATATTACTGTTCCTCAGCAATGGATTCCAATCGGTTATCGTAATTTGTCCATGGACATCCCATTGGTTGATCAAGTGTTTGATCCAAGTTCATCTTTGGTCAATCCCACTCTTTTGTTGAAGAGTGAAGTCAAAGCGGTCAATCTAGTTCCAACCTCGTTCGATCCAGTTCCAAGAATAGTTCCTTTTCTATGTCAAGCTCATAAAAAAAATGAAACAAATGTTAGTGAGCATAATTCCCATTTTGTTTCAAGATCGTTAAAAATTGAGTCAGATACCTGCGAGCATAGCTCCTTTTCTCTGTGTCAAGCTCGTTCAAAAATGAAACAGATGGCTGTGAGCATAGTTCTCTTGCTGTGTGAAGCTCGTTAAAAAATGAATTAGATTCATGTGAGCATAGTTCCTTTTCTCTTTGTCAAGCTCGTTAAAAAATGAATCAGATGCATGTGAGCATAGTTCCTTTTCTCTTTGTCAAGCTCGTTAAAAAATGAAACAGATGCCTGCGAGCATAGTTCCTATTCTGTGTCAAGCTTGTTAAAAAATGAAACGGATGTCCCCAAGCATAGTTATTTTATGTTTCAAGCTTGTGTAAAATTGAAACAGGTCCCCACAAGCATACTTATTTTTTGTTTCAAGCTTGTGTAAAAATGAATCAGGTCACCTTGAGAAGTGTTTATTCTTGGTTTCAAGCTTGTTAAAAAATGAAACCGACCTTGAGTAGAGTTCCTTTTTCTTGCCAAGATTGTTAAAAAATGAAACGGATTCTTCATTGTGTCAAGACTCAACTTTTGAACCTTCATTTCATCTACTTGTAAAGAAGACAAAATGAAGCTTGGGGGGCATGTACCTATATATTGGATTTAAGTTACTTGATAGTTATATCGAGGACAAGTACCAACCAATGGAAATCATGTTGGGAAATCACCCGTCAATGGGAGTCATTTTGAGCACACTTTCTTTAAGTTTTGAGCTTGTTAAACCATGAAATGAACCTTTGAGAACAATTCTTATTATGTTTTGAGACCGTTAAAAAACGAAGCAGATGCTCTGAGCATTCTTTCAATCGATCTTCAAGCTCATTAAAACCAGTAAGATGGTGTTGAGCTTACTTTTCATTTTTCCTGCTCTGGTTAAAACATGAAAACTGGTTTGAGCTTACTTTATCATTTTTTCGTGCTCTGGATTTAAACATGAAAAAGGTTTTGAGTTCCTTTTATACCTTCGACGTACTCGTTAAAAAATCAGCGAAGAGGTATCGAGTGTACTGTTTTATTGCTTTTCAGACTCGTTAAAATTGGATCATGAAAAAAGAACCCCTTAATATATTCCTCTTTAAGCTCTTTTCGGACTCTTAAAATGTGAAAAGATTGTTGAGTGAACTTGTCTTCTTCACGCTTGTAAAAGGACCTGAAGAGTCGTCTTCGTGGTGATAGTTTACCCCTTTTTCAAACCAGGGGGCGCTACTTCCGAAAAAGGTATACTCCAGCCAATCATGACTGGAAGAGTTCTCCTAGGCATTATTTTATACTTTTTCAGGCCTCAGGGACTAAATTTACGAAAAATTCCATTATGGATTCTTCTTAGTCATTTCAGACTCTCTAACCATGAAACGACAAATGAGTTTACTTTCATCGGACTCGGAAAATCAAACAATGAAGGAACCTTTTTCTGGGAATGAACCCCTCCTTTCTCAAGTTCATAAAACATATGAGAATGGAATCATTGCTTGATGAGCTACAACAAGTGTTTGTTACCCTCTTTGAACTCGTAAAAACGAAAGGAGGCACTCATCCTTTGTGATGGGGAAATTAAGGAAAGATTTTGTGTTTCATTGTATTTATGGTAGTACATAGTCACTCTTGAACATGGTACTCATTTGCATATGCATTTCACTACTTGGGTATTCCATTTGTCTTCGAGTCCTATTCATTCCATGAGTCTTCTTACCTCGTTTGATTTGTCCAAGAATAATCCTGCTGTGAGTTGCATTGGGGGATCGGTATCATTCTCATGTCAATAGTACCAAGTCATGCCATGCCCATGTTTAAGAGATAGTTGGTCATCTATTCACTGTTTGCAGTCAGCTTACCTTCTATCATGTTGGTCATCTCTGAGTCAGTTTCGTACATTAGTTTTTTGCCTGGTTTATTTGAAAACATCTATGATCATGTTTTGTGTCGATGCTAGGGGATTCATCATGGCCCTCCTCTCATTGAGTGTTAGAATCCAAGTATTTTATTCACATTTGCTGGTATGTACTGAGATACCTTGGGAATCATTGACATCAATGGTGATTTGCCTCACACTTGTTAACAGTTTACATTAATGACTGGTAATCAAGTGGTTTCTACCATGTTCGTTGTCAAGACATTGTAATCACATGGTTAGATTCGCATCATTGCCGGTTCGGCTTGAAGACCCTAGGTTATCTGATATTTTTCCCAAGTTGAGATGGAATTTGTTTTGAGTCATATTACATGGATCACCTTTTTATTGGTTGTGGCTATGTTATCATCTCATCATGGATCTATGCTTGTGTCTAGTAGCCATGATTGTGTTCAGTCAGTCTCTACTATCATGGACCTGTAGTGTATTGGTCGAAAGCCATGTTATGAGTCATATGAGACTGGATTCAGTTGTACTGCAACAGATTCCATCCAACATCCTTGCCTTCAATTTCTTCACTTTGCAAAGAATTCACCTATCACATTGCTCTAAATTCATGCTTTGGGAGTCATTCTGTTACACTGAAATATTGTCATGTTGAGCCATGTGTTAACCCTATGCCTCAATCCCTATAGTTCTCTTGGATGAATGGCATTGAATAAGATTTTTTCCCTACCCTTTTTACCCTCTCTGGATAGGTCGATGCTTCTCCCCTTCATGTTAGGTGTGCTAGTGGTACTCTTTCTCCTAATAAAAGGTGCACCGACACTCTTTCTCTTCATGCTAGGTGCATCAATGGTAGTCTTTTCCCTTATGTAAGGTGCGCTGACGCTTTGTCTCCTACTATTAGGTGCGTCAGTGGTGTTTTGAGGGTAAAAAATGAAGCTTTGAGGCCCTTCTTGAAGGTGGATGGGGTGGGGGAATTTACCTATATTCTAGGTGAGGTGTCATTCAGTTTCCAACCTATGGGGAAGATCCCTTAGACCCCTCCTAAATTAAACACTCTCTCCATTTTGAAGGGAGGAAGGACTATGGTACTCTTATGATGGTGGAATTTCTAGGTGATCTCTATCATCCTTTGGGAGGAAAGATCAGATGCATTGGGAGGCTTACTATCATCTTAGAGGCTTGTCTTGGATTATTGGATGGAAGGTTGCAGCGTTAAGGCTAGGTTGTGGAACTCCTTATTTATGTAATTCTATGTATCTCCTTTATTTCAATAATATAAACTCTTTCCATAAGCATTTATGTGTTGATGATGTTTAGAGCCTTCTTCCTTAACTCTTAGCTTAGATCAATTCATGTTTGAACACACATGTACTGTTTGCTTGTTTCCACTTGCTTTACAGGGTTTTGTAGCTCAATATCTGAAGGCTCTAGAGCTTGGATCAACAAAGAGAGAAGAGGATTTGCAGACCTCAGGTAAGTAATCTATATGTTAACTTGCATTTCCATTTGATCTAGGAAAGTAGGTTGTATTGTGTATTTGATTTGTTCTAGATCCACTTGGACTAGGGAGATCCGGATTGAGTCTGCTTGCATCGAACATATCTTTGGGAGTCTTCAAGCATGATACATGTGAGATCCAATGGAGATAGAAATACTCATATTTGTTTTGACTAGGTCCTTCTTTTTCTTTGCTTCGACTTAATCTCTGTCTATATCAGTAGTTTCTTCTTTGACATAGTTCTACATGTCATGATTTTTTAAGTATGAGAAGTACTCTATAATTTCATGCTTATAAGTTATTTTGTCTTTCAAGCTTGTCCTCAAGATTGGCATTTTTTGTCAATGACAAAAATGAGAACCTCAAATGTAAATAAAGAGGATAAAACTTACCGATGATATTACTTCAACTTGATGCTTGCTTGAAGGATCTTTTGGAAAATTTCTTCTGGTGGACCTAGGGTTTAAAAGAGAAACACTAATTTTTCAACTTAGGTATATTTCAGATATGATTGTATAGAAATATGCACCTCCTCAAGGAGTGCTGAATAACATACTTATTTTCCCAAAATTGTGGACAAAACCGCAAAATATATAATGCCCTAATTTTCTCCGGCAGTGGTGTTAGGTAAAATTGAAACTCTACAAAATGAGAAAATTATTGCATATAAATATGCTCCCTCTTAGGGCAAGTTTGAGGGAAGTTCCTGGAATAGGAATCCACAATTTTTCTTTGGTTTGTTCTATAGAATTTATTGATCTTGTTTCTGATATATCTCTGAATTTTCTCCTCCTCAAGGTCTGAAACTTCGTGCTAAGGTATCATTCTCTGTCTTCGTTCCAACCCTATAGGTTAGTGCAGAATTGAATTCACCAGGTGGGACTTATGTGAAGTTTCCCAAGGTGACTTATTTTAGGACCATTCTGTTGATGTAATTGTAACTTCAGAATGTATTCACTTGTATTTCTTATGTATTGTAGCCCGATATTTATTCCAGGATGTATTTGTAATGTACTTGAGTCATGTCATGCCCCGAGGTTCCTATTGGGAGTTTCTATAATACAAACAAGTCATGTCAAGTCCAGGTGGGTAACCCTCCTATTGTCTAAGGGTTAAAGTCCCTGCACTTCCGGGGCACTAGGGTTATTAGACTCACCTAGTGAAGTCTGCCCTAGTTGGGTTTAGTCAAGTTGAGAATTAGTATAAATAGAGAGCTATCCTCTCTATTTATCACACACTCACTCACACTCAGTTGTAGCGCATAGATGAGGAAGAGAAAGACACTGGGGCAAGGAAGAAAGAGGTTACTGTTGTCGAGAGATCATCTTACTGTTTTTTGGTTTCACTTTTGGTGTTGATTCTATCTCTGAGGAAGTTGTGGGGTTTTCTCCATTTATGGTTTCCCCGAGGAAAAACACTATGTTCATTGTTTGTTGTGTTTGATTGTTGTGCTTGTTGTTCTCTCAGTTAAATGTCCTAATGTTATGCTAGCTTAATGTTAAAAATCCAACATGGGATCATAGCTAACCTGAGAAGAAGACACTCTGTAGCTGCGGGAACTAGTACTTCCCGTTTTGTGGATCTCTCTCCATAGATTTTCAGTAAAAGTAAGGTGGAATAACTCTCCTCCCTAGGGCGCATCTTTCTGTCAAATCAGAATCCAATTATGAGGTTTTTCAGTTTTGGACCCAACACTATTGCTAGAAATAGGGCTTTTCACAGAAGTGGAATTTTTCAGTGATCCCAGGCCTGGATTGATCTCCTCCCAAAAATCGAAGTTAAGGATCAAAATCAAAGAATTTGGTTGGACAGAACTTCGAAAAAGAAAAACCCTAATCTGCTCTTGAACCAGCACTGTAGGATTTCAGCTCCAAATCCAAATTCGACATCTTGACCTGGTAAGATATAAATATTTTGTATTTCCATTTGAGGTTCTTAGTTAAGATGTCTCATCATACCAAGCTTGATGAAAATATTGAGGGAGCTGATAACTTCTGAGCCTAGAAGTATAAGATCTCCCTGGTCCTGGAAGAAAATGAGTTGGACTCCTACATCCATGAGGAGGTTCCAGTTACAGAGGGAGATGAGGCTAAGGCCTTACATAAGAAGAAGTTGGTTATGGAAAAGAGGATCATTGCTGATTCTATCAAGGATCACCTCATACCACATGTGTCCTTCCTCAAGACACCTAAATCCATGTTTGATTCCCTAACCAAACTGTTTGAAGGGAAGAACATCAATCAGAAGTTGACTCTAAGGAACTAGTTGAAGAATGTAAAGATCCAGAATGAGGAGACCATCCAGACATACTTCACAAGGGTCTCCTAGATCAAAGAATAGCTGGAAGCAATAGATGAAGAAGTGCAGAATGCAGAAATTGTGATGACAACCTTGAATGGTCTCCCTAGGTCACAGGATTCTTTCATCGAAGGAATCTGTGCTAGGAAGAAGTTAGTCAAGTTCAGTAGACTGTGGGAAGAATGTTCACAAGAAGAAGCTTGGATAGCAGCTCAAGAAGAAAATATGGGTAGTGAAGATCAACCTCTCATAGTACACTCCAGGAAAGGAAGAAGGGAAAATCATCATCACCAAGGTAAGCATTCTCATCAGAAAAATAATCCTGTAAGAAGGGATCCATCCAAACTCGGATGTTATACATGCGATGAAATAAGACACTTTGCTAGAAATTGTCCCATGAATAAGAACGGATCCAAGAAGAAGAATAACTCCAAAAGAAGACATCATGCTCACATTGCTGAGGATGATGATCCTCCCAGGAAGAGAGTAAAACAAGAAAGTGAAGACTCTTCAAGTGAAGATGAATATGCTCTGATCTCCGCACTCACGGGAACTGTCACGCATGGAAGCAAAGATTGGCTTATTGATAGTGGGGCTTCCAAACACATGACAAGTTTCAAGGAATCCTTTGAGAAACTATTTGAACATATTTCACCCCATAAGGTGAAACTTGGGGATGACTACCAATATCCCATAAAAGGTAGTGGTGAATCCTCCTACAAACTAGACTCAGGAAAGTCTATGAAAATGAAGGATGTCTTGTTTGTACCAGGACTAAAGAAGAATCTTCTATCCATATCGGCACTGGATGCAAAAGGCATGAGGGTTGCATTTATAGATGGCCAAGTCCTCATGTGCTCAAGAGGAAAGACTATTGACGATGCAATAGTAATTGGAGAACAAGAAGGGGGTTTATACAAATTGAAGGGCCATCCATAACAAGATTTGGTCCATTACACAGTAGAGCCAAATGAAATTTGGAACAGAAGGCTTGCACATGTGCACTACAGAGCACTACCACTTGCAAGCAAAGCTGTTGAAGGTCTTCTAGAAATTCAAGCAAAACATGAATGGGTCTGCAAAGGATGTGCGAAAGGAAATAATACAAAGAAGACATTTCCAAGTAGCGAGAGCAAGGCAAAAGGAATCTTGGAAATCATCCACTCCGATGTATGCAGACCAATGTCATCAAGTTCACTAAGCGGGTATGTATACTATGTTTCTTTCATTGATGAGTTTTCTAGGAAGACATGGATTTACTTCATGAAGAACAAAGATGAAGTTTTTAGCAAGTTCAAGGAATTCAAAGCCTTGATCGAGAACCAGAGAGAAAAGAAGATCAAGACCTTTCAATCAGATAATGGTAGAGAATTCACATCAAATGAATTCAAAGACTTATGCAAAGAATCAGGGATTAAGAGGGAGTTATCCACTCCATATAATCCACAACAGAATGGGGTTGCATAAAGGAAGAATAGAAATATCATGGAAGCTGCAAGAGAAATGCTTCATGATCAATATCTTCGCATGCATCTATGGGCAGAAGCTGCTAGAACAACGATGTATGTACAGAACCGTACTCCACACAGAGTACTCAAGAACAAGACACCTGAAGACGTCTTTTCCATTAAGAAACCAGAAGTCAGCCATCTCAGAATATTTGGCTGTCCAGTGTACATACACATTCCAAAAGAGAAGAGAACAAAATTAGATCCTTCAGGAAAGAAGGGTATATTTGTGGGATACTTTGAAAGCTCGAAGGCTTAAATAATATACTTCCCAGGATTCAAGAAGATCGACATCAGCAGGGATGTAACATTTGATGAAGACACAGCTTACAACAAATCCAGAAAGATACTTGCTGAAGAACCTGAAGAAGCAGAAGCACCCAGAATTCATGATCAACTGTAAATGAAGAAACTCAAGAAGAAGATAGAGAATTTGAAGAACCACAAAGACATGTAGATCCACCTCAGGAGAAGAATTCTCACAAGAGGAAATCTGCTTGGGTACAAGAAATTATCCAAGGTGTGGAAATATATGGGGCTCCAAAAGAGAATCACAGAGAAAGAAAGAGAACCAGATCCTGCTCCAGATATGTAGCTTTACTATGTGACTTTATCAATGAAGAACCTTCCAATTATGGAGAAGAGACGGAGCGAAAAGAATGGAAGGATGCTATAATCGAAGAGTATCAATCGATCATGAAGAATGATGTTTGGGATATTGTCCCAAGACCAGAAGGGAAGTCGGTTGTAACTTCCAAATGGATCTACAAGATCAAGCATGCTGCAGATGGTAGTATAGAGAAATATAAGGAAAGATTCATGACTCGAGGTTTCTCCTAGAAAGAAGGAATAGACTGTGAAGAAACCTTTGCACCTGTAACCAGATACACTTCCATCAGATCAGTACTTTCTCTAGCTGCAGTCTTGAAATGGAAGATACACCAAATGGATGTTAAGACTGCTTTCTTGAATGGTGTATTGGAAGAGGAAGTGTATGTAGAACAACCACTTGGTTTTGAGACACATGATAGGGAGTCTCATGTGTGCAGATTGAAGAAAGCCCTGTATGGTTTGAAACAGGCACCCAGGACATGGTACAACAAAATTGACAGCTTTCTATCCAGTTTGGGCTTTACCAAGAGTAAAGAAGATTCCAACCTTTACTAAAAGGTTGAAGATGGAAAACCAGTGATGGTCCTACTATATGTAGATGATCTGTTTGTGATACGTATGGATGGGTTGATTGTTGATACGAAGAGAAATCTTACTGCCGAGTTTGAAATGAAGGACTTGGGTATGATGCATTATTTTCTAGGTATGGAGGTGTGGCAAAATGCGGATGGAATCTCTGTTGGATAAAGGAAGTATGCAGTAGAGATCCTGAAGAGGTTTGGGATGATGGACTGCAAGGCCATGACCACACCTATGGCATCAAACCTGAAGCTATTGAGTGATGCTTCATCAGAGACGGTTGATGCTACGATGTATCGTCAGATGATTGGGTCCTTGATGTATCTGACGAACACGAGAACAAACATTTGCTTTGCTGTGAACACCTTGAGCCAATTCTTGTCACATTCGAGACATGTTGACTTGATTGCTGTAAAGCATATTCTAAGGTACCTAAGGGGTACAATTGATTATGGGCTCAAATACGAGGTGAATCAGAAGATTAACTTGGAGGGTTATGTTGATTCAGATTGGGCAGGCAGTGCCATCGATAGGAAGAGCACTTTAGGATGTGGCTTTAGTATGGGATTAGGTGTGATCTCTTGGTTTAGCGGGAAGTAATCCTATGTGGCACTAAGTACAGCTGAAGCAGATTATGTCGCAGCTTGTTCAGCTAGTTGTGAGGCAGTATGGCTGAGGAAGCTACTGTCTGATTTATTTGATCTCCAGATGGATTCTACTTGTATACATTGTGACAACTAGATTTGCGTGAAGTTGTCAGAGAATCCAGTGTTCCATGACAAGTCAAAGCATATTGAGATCAAGTATCACTATATCAGGGATATGGTGCAGAGGGGAGCAGTGAAGGTCCAGTATGTTGCGACGAAGGAACAAATAGCTGATGTGTTGACAAATCCATTGGCTAGGGTGAAGTTCGAGTACATCAGGGAGAATCTTGGTGTTCTCCAGATCAAGGTTTCCTCCAAGGGGAAATGATAACACCTAGATACATTCTGACATGGTGAGAGGATTGGTTCCTTCCATGGTCAGATGTAAGGGCTGAGCCATTTTGTCATGGTGAGAGGATTGGTTCCTTCCACGTCAAATGTGAGTGTTGAGCCATTCTAATGTGTTGGTTGTGGAGCCTAATCTTCCAGATCCAGAGATATTATTCAGTTGTGATTGTATCCCAGGGGTACTGTACACTTGTTTCCCTTGCCTTGGGGTTCAAGGGTGGAGCCCTCGAAATTTTTTTTTGGGATGTGTGTTGGCCAACATTATTGCGGACCCATGGTATTGGGTTAACCCTAGAATTTTTCCCATGGTATTTCCCCTATAAAAGAGAGCATTGTAAATCGACTGGATATGGTATTGTATTGTACTAGAAGAGAGACTGTGAGAGTGTGAAGAGGAAGTGCAGCGGTTTTGCTACAGGGTGTATCCCTTCATCTTTCTGGACTGTAATAAAAGGACTGGAAAATTTCTTTGTGGATGAAGCCCATCGTTTGGGTGAACCACATTATATCTGTGTCTCTCTGTAATGTTTAATGTGTTTTGCATCTTGTTTATTGATTTAACTGTATATCTGTTATTGCTTTGCGGTCCTGTTTTCTAACAATTGGTATCAGAGCCAAAAGGTCTATTTGGTTGGTAAACTCGTAGGAAAGAGGGGTTCTTGGTTCGAGTGGGAGAAATGGCAGAAGAAGGAAAGTTTAGGGTCGAGAAATTTAACGGCCAAAACTATCAGTCATGGAAGATGCAAATGGAGGAATATCTGTACCAGAAAGATCTGTACCTGCTGTTGGGAAGAAAAGCAAAACAGCCGGTGGCTATGAAGGATGAAGAAAGGGAGATTCTTGACAGAAAGGCACTAGGAACAATACGGTTGTGCCTGGCTTCGTTGGTGGCCTTCAATATTTCGAAAGAAAAAACAACAGAGGGTTTGATGAGTGCATTGAGTAAGCTCTACGAAAAACCCTCAGCTTCTAACAAGGTATTTTTAATGAAGCGTTTAATATGAAGATGTCGGAAGGTGGATCTGTTGCTCACCATTTAAATGAGTTTAATACACTTACCAGTCAGTTAAGTTCTGTAAAATTGAACTTTGATGATGAGTTTAGGGCTCTTCTAATCTTGTGCTCATTGCCAGAAATCTGGAATAAATTGGTCATTGTTGTAAGTAACTCTGTCCCTAGTTCAAACACTCTTAAGTTTGATGATGTTGTTAGTGTTATTCTTAGCAAGGAAATGCAAAGGAAAAGCACAGGTGAGACATCAGGTAATGCGTTGACCATGGAGAGCGGAGGGAGACAAAACGAGAGAGGAAGGAGCCCAAGAAATCGCGGCAAGTCTAAAAAGGGAAGAACCAAGTCCAGATTCAGAAAAATAGAATGCTAGAATTGTGGTAAGAAAGGACATCTAAAGAAAGACTGCAGAGCACCAAAGAAGAAAGGTGAGAGGCAGCAAGAGACTACCCAGGAAGCTAATGTAGCAGGTGATGTGTTACAAGATGCTTTGATTCTTGCATTAGATAATACTAGTGATTATTGGGTAGTAGATTCAGGGGCTTCATGTCATGCTACACCCCATATGAAATTCTTTTATGATTATGTTCAAGGTGATTTTGGGCATGTGTTATTGGGGGAATGATGAACCATGTAAAATTGTTGGAAAGGGTAAGGTACAGATTAAGCTAAATAATGGAAATGATTGGTTTCTAAAGGATGTAAGGCACATTCCTACTATGAAAAGAAATATGATCTCAACAGGGTAGTTGGGAGATGGCGGCTGTTTGTCTACATTTGGAAAAACGTGGTGGAAGGTCACTAAAGGATCAATGGTAATTGCAAAAGGAGATAGGATATGTACGTTATATTTATGTCCTCATAATACTAATTATTCTATTTTTGTCGCTTCCACACAAATAGGTGCAGTGTTGTGGCATCATAGGCTTGGCCACATGAGTGAGAAGGGGATGCAGATTCTCCACTCAAGGAAACTACTTCCAGATCTGAAGCAAGTAAGTTTGGAACTTTGTGAGAACTGTGTTAATGGAAAACAGAAGAGAGTTAGATTTCTCAGGGTTGGGAAACAAAAGAAGAGTGAAAAGTTAGAGCTTGTCCATACAGATGTATGGGGACCAGCTCAGGTACAATCTCTTGGTGGCTCTCGTTATTATGTTACTTTTATTGATGATGCAACTAGAAAAACTTGGGTTTATTGCATTAGACATAAATTTGATGTGTTTGATACTTTTAAGAAGTGGAAAGCTTTGGTTGAGAATGAGACAGGAAAAAGGTTGAAATGTCTCAGATCTGATAATGGAGGCGAGTATTGCAACAAGGAGTTTGACAGTTACTATTCACACAATGGGATTCGCAGAGAGAAGACAGTCCCTGGAACACCCCAAGAAAATGGTGTGTCAGAAAGGATGAACATAACGATCATGGAGCGTGCAAGGTGTATGAGATTGCATGCAGGATTTCCATTACAGTTTTGGGCTGATGCTGTAAACACTACTGTTTATTTAATAAATAGAGGGCCTTCAAACGCTTTGGATGGTGGCATTCCAGAGCAGGCATGGACAGGTAAACAGGTAAAATAGTCATTTCTGAGAACTTTTGGTTGTGAAGCATTTGTCCATATTGATAAACATGATAGAACAAAGCGTGAGGCTAAATCCAAGAAATGTACCTTTATTGGATACGGTGTTGATGATTTTGGTTATCACTTATGGGGTCTTAAAAATTGCAAAATCATTAGGAGTAGAGATGTAGTATTCAATGAAAAGGTCATGTACAAAGATCAGTTGCAGGGAAAGAAAGAAGAAAAGGAAAACACAGAGTACACAGTGCTTGATGAAATCAAAGAAAATGAAGTTCCAAAAGCACCAGAAAATCAAGAACAGCAACAGGTACCTCAAACTCCTGCAACTATAAGAAAGTATACCAGGTTAAGTAGACCCCCTGAACGATTCCCTCCTTCACTGTATTATTTATTGATGGCTGATTCTGGTGAGCCAGAATGTTTTGAAGAAGCAATGCAGGTAGAAACTAGAAAGAAGTGGGAGCAAGGCATGGATGAGGAGATGGACTCATTGGTAA
>LPNX010559251.1:0-32596 GCA_001517045.1 Pseudotsuga menziesii
GATTACGGGCACACAGCCCAACCTATAGGATCTCCCAGGGATGATTACATGCCATCCCAGAGCAAAACCTCGAAAGAGCATTTGCCAGATGTCCCAGGGCACTGAATTACATGCCATAGGAAAAACCTCGAAAGACCATCTGTAAATCTCCCAGGACTGATTACATGCTCATCTGCACAACCTGACTGAGTGTTCCTAGTAACTAACCAGGTGCCTCCATTCCTAGAATGGCAGTTGCCCTTACATCTGTCCTACTCGACAGAATGGCCAGCACTTATATCTGACATGGAAGGAACTAAATCCTTTAGCCATGAACAGAATGGCTCTGCCCTTACATCTGACCTGCTCGTCAGAATGGCACAATCCCATCCAATGATGGAAGACTCTCAACTCTAACGAGGAGAGATTTCTGCACTTATATCTGCCATGGAAGGAACTAAATCCTTTAGCCATGCACAGAATGGCTCTACCCTTACATCTGACCTGCTCGTCAGAATGGCACAATCCCATCCAATGATGGAAGACTCTCAACTCCAACGAGGAGATATTTCTGCACTTACATCTGTCATGGAAGGAACTAAATCCTTTAGCCATGAACAGAATGGCACAGCCCTTACATCTAACCTGCTCATCAGAATGGATATGGATCTCAGTACTCATCTCAGTACTCATATCAGTCATGGAAGGAACCAATCCTCTCACCATGACGGAATATCTTAGCCCTTACATCTGACCATGGAAGGAACCAATCCTCTCACCATGTCAGAATGGCTCTGGATCTCATCACTGTCTCTGTGAGGAAGCCTCAATCTGGAGAACACCAAGTCTCTCTCTGAAGTACTCAAACTTCATCCTAGCCAATGGCTTCATCAATACATCAGCTATCTGTTCCTCCGTCGCAACATACAGGAGCTTCACTGCTCCTCTCTGCACCATATCCCTGATATAGTGATACTTGATCTCAATATGCTTCGACTTGTCATGGAACACTGGATTCTCTGACAACTTCACGTAACTCTAGTTGTCACAATGTATACAAGTGGCATCCAAATGGAGATCAAATATATCAGAAAGTAGCTTCCGCAGCCATACTGCCTCACAACTAGCTGAACAAGCTGCGACATACTCTGCTTCAGCTGTACTCAGTGCCACACAGGATTGCTTCCAGCTAAACCAAGAGATCACACCTGATCCCATACTAAAGCAACATCCTAAAGTACTCTTCCTGTTGATGGCACTGCCTGCCCAATCTGAATCAACATAACCCTCCAGGTTAATCTTCTGATTCGCATCATACTTGAGCCCATAATCAATTGTACCCTTCAGGTACCTCAGAATATGCTTTGCAGCAATCAAGTGAACATTTCTCGGATCTGTCAAGTACTGGCTCAAGGTGTTCATGGCAAAGCAAATATCTGGTCTCGTGTTCGTCAGGTACATCAATGACCCAATCATCTGACGATACATCATAGCATCAACCGACTCTGACGAAGCATCACACAATGGCTTCAGGTTCGATGCCATAGGTGTGGCCATGGCTTTGCAGTCCATCATCCCAAATCTCTTCAGGATCTCTACTGCATACTTCCCTTGTCCAAGGAATATTCCATCTGTACTTTGCCACACCTGCATAACTAGAATCAATAGTGCATCGACACATAACAGGAGCATCGCTGATCTTCCATCTTCAACCTTGAAGCAAAGGTTGGAATCCGCTTTACTCTCAGTAAAGCCTAGAGTCATCAGTAATATGCCCATCCTGTCGTATCATGTCGAACCTCAAGATCTTCTGCAATCACTCCCTCTGAAGCAGAGCATCATACTCCCTCTGACTTCCATACTCTATGCACTGAAACATTCTGTACTGGAGTGACAAGTAGTATCCATCTAGGATCACTGGATACTAAGATCCTCTATCTTGAACTTCTTCAAAAGTTCATCTTGCACCCATCTGTGAGCTTGTCATCCTCTATCAAACTTGTAGCAAAGGTTAAGATATTCATCAAGCTCCATGTATGTGTTTAAACTCTTACTGGCTGCAAATGTCTTTTTGTAGTCTAGGCCTTCTTTTCATAAGAAGCCTCGAGCTACGAATCTTGCTTTGTATCCCACGATGTTTCCATCTACTGCATGATGGAACTATGAACTTCTCTTCAGGTCTCGATACTGCGCCCTGACATCATTCTTCTTGAACTGGTCTTCCCTTTCTTCTTGGTGGCTGGAAGGTTTTGCATCAATGATGTCATTGCACTTGTCATATTATTCTTCATTTTGAAATGTCGTCACTTGTTCTTTGGAACAAGTTTCGTTCTTCTTTGCTTGCAGGCGATTATGTATGTGATCTTTCCTACAGGTCAAATGCATTTATATGGTTAGAAACATTTCATAAGGAATATTCATATTGGAAAATATTTATGCATAAATATATGATCATGCAACTACTTTAGCTAATACAACATTCATCCATATCTCACTGAAACTTTCTAGATGCCTTCCATCTCTACCAGGACAACATTGGGATTGTGCACTAATCCAATATGTCAGCAAAGAGGTTTCATTCTAGATAAGTAGCAATGGAGAATTTGTATAGCACCATGAGCTACTTACCCATCACATGCATATTAGTAGTATACTGTCATTAATGCAAACATCCTATCATGCATAATACAACAACTGAATATAAACAAATGCATAACAAAATCATATAATGAAATGACAATTGAATACTTATCTTTATTTGTTTAGAGGGTAGACTCCTTCTTGAGCCTTCAGCTTCATCGTCTTCTTCATTCATAGTCGCATCCTTTCTTATCCAAATGCTAAGGTGGATAAGAAGTTCTTCAAGAGTTGAGTTCTTCATATTCCTCATTGCTTGAGGGATCTTCTTTGGATGGAAAGAGCTTGATCTTCAATTGCTCCCACCTTCTCTTCTTGAGCTTCTTCTTCTTGTGATTTCTCTTTCTAGAGTCTATTGAAAGTAATCACTTCCTTCTAGCACACATTCCTCACATGAATGAATTCTACGATCCTGGGAGGCCATTCAAGGTGGCCATCACCACTTTTGCATTCTTCACTTTTTCTTTTACCGCTTCAAGTTGTTCTTCGATTTGAGAGACTCTTATGACTGCATGGTCTCTGTATTCTGGAACTTCACATTCTTCAACTGGTTTCTTTAGGTCATATTTTGATTTTGTTCTTCCCTTCAAATAGCTTGAAATTCAGGAAGACCTTCAAATAGCTTTGCTTGCAATAGGTAGCGCTCTGTAATGCACATGTCCAAGCCTTCTATGCCAAAGTTCATTTGGCTCTACTATGTCATGGATCAAGGCTTGTTCCTTCAATTTGTACAAACCTCCTTCTTGTTCTCCAATCACTATCGTATCATCGATAGTCTTTCCTTTTGGCCATATGATGACTTGTCCATCTATGAATGCCACCCGCATTCCTTTTGCATCTAATGCTGAAATGGAGAGAAGGTTCTTCTTCAATCCTGGCACAAACAATACTTCTTTCATTGTTAGAGACTTACCAGAGTCTGGCTTGTATGAAGATTCCCCACTACCTTTTATTGGACATTGGTAGTCATCTCCTAGTTTCACCTTGTGAGGTGATTCATGTTCTGATAGTATTACAAAGGATTCCTTGAATCCCGTCATATGTTTGGAAGCACCACTGTCTATGAGCCAATCATCACTTCCATGAGTAATGTTACCTGTGAGAGCTAATATCAGAACATATTCATCCTTGCTTGAAGAATCTTCACTTTCATATCTGGATCTCTTTCTGGATGGTTCATCATCCTCTGCAGCATGAGCATGATGTCTTCTTTGGCCTCGTCTCCCTCTGAAACTGGAACCTCCATATTCATGTAGATGTCCAATCCATTTTCTTCAGAGAGATCATATACTTCCAGGTTTGGAAGTTGTCAAATTCTGCAATCTTTTAACTAAGCTGATGTGATATATCATATTGAAATGAGAACCTCAAATGGAAATAGCAAATGATTAGATCTTACCGATTTGAGGTGTCCGTCCTTGTCCCGAAGTTCGATGATATAGGGTTTGTCGCAGAAACCCTAATTTTCAAAACTTGGAATCTTTCAGATATGATTGGATGAACAAATATATCTCTTCAAATGGAGCTGTCCAATGTACTCCTTTTCTGAAAACAGTGAAGGGAAACTCCCGGAACAGGAAGCCCTAATTTTCTGATTTCTTCTGCAGAAATTCCTGTTACTCTTTCTGTGATATATATGGAATTACTGATCCTCTATGTCTGAAATTTCTCACTAAGGTAACCCCACATGTCACTGATCCAACACCACAGGTTTCATCAGAATTGGTTTCACCATTTGGGATTTATGATTCTTTTCCCAAGGTGACCTGTTACAGGACTGTTCAGAACAGCGAAGTTGTACGGCATGCCGCGTGTCACTGGTTCATATTCTGAGTCTGATATTTGGACCACAGAATTTACAGTCCGTGAAATTTTTGGAACATCTTCAGGAATTCCATTTGGAACTTTGTATCCCAATATATTGCAGATCGCCCCAGGTGTCCTGTTTATGGATGATTTCTTGAAGAGGCTGGAACCCTAACTTGGAGAGATCATATCTCCCAGAATATAGAGAATCAGAGGCTTCCCTTTTGACACAGTGTTCATCCAGATTTTATCTGCGGCCGCTGCAATTTTCAGCTTCTGATACTTCTCCAATCTCGGAATATAGGGACTGTACCAAACCTTAGCATTTTTAGTATTTAGGGTTTCTCCTAGCTCAAGGTCAAACTAGGGTTTGACTTTCCCAGAGATTTACCCAAACAAATTTACTGATCCAGGTCTCTAAATTTCGGTTCTGATGAGGAGAACAATCCTATGCTGGTCTCACCCAAAAATTCCTCTTCTATAGAAAGCCCTAATTTCCACATCGAAACTGAAAATGCTTGAAATTGAATTCCGCATCGACAGAACGATGCACCATTTAATGGAGAGTCATATTAGCATACTTTTGCTGAAAATATGTGGAGGAATATCCACAAAATAGGAAGCCCTAGTTCCTGTAGCTGCACAATGTCTTGTTCTCAGGTTAGCTCTGATACCATGTTAGTTTTTCAACATTTAAGCTAGCATTATGATAAGATCTTTTCACTGAGAGAATAACAAGCACAGCAATCACATAAGCACATCACAAGAGACAAGAGACACAAAGATTTTAGGAGGGGAAACCATAAATGGAGAAAACCCCTCAACTTCCTCTAAGATAGTATCACCACAAGATGTGATCCCAAAACAGTAAGATGACCTCCCAACACAATAACAGCCTTCTGTCTTCTGTCAAGCCAAAGATTTCCTTCTCCAAAAGTGCGCCACACTTAAGAGAGCAAGAGAGATAAGTCACAAGTGATAAATAGAGAGACTCTCACTCTCTATTTATATTCTTCTGTTGACTTGAAGTGCACTCAACCATGTAGGCTTAACTTATAATTAATTACTTGAGCCTACACCTTAATTAGTGTATAATAACCCAAGTGCCCCTAAACTGTGGGGACTTACCTAATGACTTGACATGACTTGTTTACATTATTAATCCTCCCGATCGGAACATCGGGGCATGACCACATGACTCAAATAAATAATAGAAACATCCTAGAATAAACATCGGGTTACAATACATAAGATACATAGAAGAATACATTCCGAAGTTACATATACATCAACAACACCTACCCAAGCTCAATGAGCTCCGTTTTGCTTTCACTTTCAAGTAGACATGCTCACCTACTTGGTAGTCTTTATCTTTTCTTTTCTTATCTACATAACTCTTCTAACGTTCTTGTGTCTCTTTAATATTTCCTTGGACCTTGGTAACTAACTATTCCAATTCAAATAATAGGCCAGGCCCTAACATGAGTCAATCCATCGGACTATCCCAAGTAACGGGGGTCCTACACTTCCATCCATAGAGTACCTCGAAAGGACTCATCTTGGTGGAAGCCTGATACCCATTGTTTTATCCAAACTTTGCAAGGTGTAGATAATCCTCCCACTTGGTGGGGTTGTTCATGACATACATTTGAAGCATGTCTTCAATAATTTGGTTTACTCTTTCAGTCTTCCCATCCATCTGTGGGTGATAGTCAGTGCTAAAGTTCAACTAATTCTCTAATCTAGAGAATAAATATCTCCAAAATTTTCTTGTAAACTTAAAATATCGATCTAAGATAATCACTTTGGGTATCCCATGCAATCTATATATCTCTTTCAAGAAGATATCGACAATGTTCACGGCCTTCTAGGTCGATTTCATGAGGATGAAGTGTGTTTTATTTGACAACTTCTCAATGACTACAAAGATGGAATCATTTTGCTTCTTACTTTTCGGTAAGCCAGTGATAAAATTCATACTGATAACCTCCCATTTCCATTCCAGAATGGGTAATGGATGTCGCAATCCTGAAGGGTGCTGGTGCTCAACTTTAAATAACTGGCATTCCTGACATTTCACAATAAACATTGCAATGTCGGCCTTTAATTTAGGCTAGAAAAGGTGTCTCTTGACAATAGATATCATCTTTCGATATCCCAGGTGCCCTATGCAATTATATGAGGATGTTGGATCAAATGTACCCTCCATCTGGAACATACAATATGTCCTTGGACCATAGTAGTCCAGAGTCGTCCACCTTGTATTCCTTTTGTTGTTGAAACAACAAGTCCTCTTAGAACTTCTTGAGTATTTCTACATAGAACAGGTCAACCTCATTGGCCATTCTAATATTCTCATGCAAATCTACATTAGTTTGACTCAGGGTCACCTCATATATCATATGAGTTCATCAACACAAAGCATCAGAAACTTTGTTCTCTTTGCCCTTGATATCCTTTAGTTCAAAGTGATACTCACTGCGGAAAGACAACCATATAGATTTCCTCGCATTCAGATCGGGTTGATTGAATAAATAATTTAGACTCATATTGTCAGTATTTAGAAGGAACTTCCTTCCCATGAGGTAGTGCCTCCACATCTTCAGAGCACGGATCATGGACACTAGCTCAAGATTGTGCGTGGGATAATTAATATTAAGCTCTTTTAATTTTTGTGATTCATAACAGATCACATGATAATTTTGCAAGAGCACTCCTCCAAGTACTTCCTTTCTTTCTTCTATGCATACCACAAAATCTCCATCAGGATCCGCAATCTGCAACACTGGTACGGTCATCAAAAGCTGCTTAATCTTTTGAAAAATTTCTTCACACCTGTCAGTCCATAAGAACTTGTTTGGTTTCTTCTGCAATGTCGTCATGGGGCAAGTGATTCTTGAGAATTTCTAAATGAACTTTCAATAATACCCGGATAAACCCAAAAAGGACCTAATGTCAGTGACACTAGTTGGGGTATGCCAATCCTTTATAGCTCGAATATTTTTTGGGTCCACAGTTATTCCTACCTCAGATATGATGTGACCTAGGTATTGTATTTGTGGTTGGTAAAAATCACATTTACTAAACTTAGCATAGAGCTGGTGTTCTCTCAACACCTGAAGTACTATGCGAAGGTGTTCTTTGTGTTCCTCTTTATTTTTGGAATAAACCAAAATGTCATCAATAAATACTAGTACAAACTTATCCAGATAATTACTAAATATGTTGTTCATCATACACATAAAGTTTGTAGGTGCATTGGACAACCCGAACAACATCACTACAAACTCATAGTTCTCGTACATTGTATGAAAAGTGGTCTTGGGAATATCTTCATCTCGGATCTGTACTTGATGGTACCCATATCACAGGTCAATCTTCGAAAATATTTTGGCTCCCCCCACCTGGTCAAACAAATCATCGATCCTAGGGAGCAGGTAATGGTTCTTTATAGTCATTTTGTTCAACTGACAATAATCAATGCACATCAGTATCATACCGTCCTTCTTCTTTATGAACAAAATTGGTGCTCCCCAATGGGACACACTGGGTCAGATATAACCCTTCTCTATTAGCTCCTGCAACTGCAATTTAAGTTCCACCAATTCTGGTGCACTTATGCGATAAGGGGATTTGGAGGCTGGAACTGAGCCTGGGGTCAGTTTGATGGAAAATTCTAGTTCTCGTTTTGTATTTAATCCGAGGATTTACTCAGGAAACATGTCCTTGAATTCTTCAAGAACGGGGAAGTATTCTATGCATTGTTCTCTATCTAACTCTATGTCTCAGATGTTCACCACAAACAACTTGCATCCCTTCCTAACACACTTCTTCACTTGTAAGGTAGAGATTTGTCTTACAGAAACTTTCTTTGGGATTCCTTGAACCTTCACTTGGTTCCCTTGGCCATCAGTACACATGATATACTTGTGTAGACAATGGAGCATGACATGGTGTTGTTCCAACCAGTCCATGTTGATAATAATATCATACGATCCTAAAGGTAGGATGTTCTATTTTATTTTAGTAAGGAAACCATTCAAGTTTACTTCACATTCTTTAACAATTTCCAAAGCCTTCTGTTTCGTACCGATGCCTAACTGTACTAGCCAAGGTTTACCATGCTTTACTTTTCCTAACTTGCATAAATCAACAATCTTAGGTGCAACATTGCTCCAGCAAGCACCGGGATCAATAATTATTGAAACAAAAGTGTTCAAGATCTTACCTTCGATATCGACCATTGTGGCTTGATGGTCCTCATATCGGCCATCTAATGCTGCATGGATTCGCAAGGTTCCCGCTATATTGTCAATGGTAGTTTCTTCTTGCATGTTATGCAATACTCCATTGTTCTTGTTCTTACAATATCGGGCATAATGTGGCCCGTTGCATTTCCAGCACTTGATCGCTAAAGTGGTAGCATTGGCTCCACTTGCCACTTACTTATTACCATTAGGAGCTGGTACATAAGGCTTCATACTAGTTTTCTTGAAGTTCTTGTTCACTTGAAAGCTGTTATTTTTCTTTCTTGGTTTAGGTTCTTGTTTTATTGTCATAAATACCCATGCTCATAGCAGAGGCGGGCCTTGTGTAGTGCAGTATTCATTGTCTTTGGCATGTCGAATTATATCCTCTCCCGAAAAATGAGAGGAAGACATCCTAGGAACTGTTGGATCTTCACCTTCTCTTATTTGATATACAATACATAATGCAACAGATCTAGAAATATATTTATAAATGCGTCCATATTCATGGACCCTATGCATAGTTCATGGAACTCCTTTACCTTGCGATCAAAGAACCTTTCCGACATGTCATTTTCTTGGAAAATCTTTCAGAAGTTTTCCCAACTTATTTCTCGCAGCTCATATTTCTTGGTGTGCTTTAAATCTCGCCACCATATTATTGCCTTACCATTCATGTTGTAGATGGAAAGCCTATCCTGCATCACACTGGAATAGTTATGAACCTGGAAATACTTACTCATTCCCAACAATGATTCTTCAGCCTTTTCTCCTATATTTACTTCACCTTCATTGGTTGGGGCTCTTATTTTTTGAAACCCCCCCTGAAGACTGTCATCATTTCTTGGTCTCTTTCTTCGTGGAGAAAGTGAGTCATCACTAGCAGGTCTGTGATGATCTCCTTTAGTTGCTTTAGGTGTACCTTCTTTTTCTTCTACTGGGTTGTTGGCCCTCTCATGGTACAGTTCTCTTTTGGATCTGTTAGTGGAATGGGTAGGTTTACCTTGCGGCCTCCCTCCCGTCATGTTACACAATAATGCTTCATTTATAGCTTGTTGTTCATTTCTTTCATTTAGACTGTACTCTCTAAAAATATTCAGTTCAACTTGGAGACTATGGAAAGTTTTCATCACATTAAAGTTTAGCTCGACCACCAAGCTCACTTACGAAGTGGGGGTGGTCATTTCTTCTGGCTGGCTGTTTTCTTCCTCAGTGTTCATAAACTCAACAACGCTCTAAAATTTTTCCTAAAACACAAAATTTTTTAATAGCAGCAAAGATTTATGTTAGTAACAAAAATTAATTCTCATACTTTATTTTCTCTGTGTGAATTCCTGGTGCACCCATAAGTCTCTCAGTATTGAAAATGGGCTCTGATACCACTTGTAATGTCCCCAAAAATTGAAAAAAAAAATTATAGGCTAGTGAAAACTACCCAAAAGGATCATTAGTACTCGTGCAAAAACATAGAAGCTCCTTAAACTTTCAAGCTCTTTGGATTCTTCCCATTATCTTCTTAATCTCTTATCCATTCAATTCCTATTAGTTCATTTACTTCTTATGTCTTAATTGAGTTATTTAAATTGTCGATATATCTTAGTTATTATTGTCAGTTAATTAATGGGTTATATAGATCATTGTTTTGCTCCTGCACATGTATACTTTGTTTATTTAATAAAAAATAACTTAACTTTGTTAATGGGAACAAAGTGATGGAGTGGTGGGACTCATTCTCCCATGAAAATCTGAGAGGTAAGGTTATTCTTCCTTATGTAGGCTTACTCAGTTCATTTGAACTAAGGCACCTTATTCATTGATTCACGGGTTACTCTTGCGACATCGGGATTATTGGTTACTTGACACAATTCAATTCTTATTTGTACATCCCATTCTATCTTGCACTTTTGTTACTGATCCATTTTAGGACTCAGGTACATCCTATATTTGCTAATTATATTTATTCGTTAATTTACTAAATGCTTATGAATTATCTTACTGTCCCTACCATTATTATTGTCTTTCTCTTGTTTAGTTACTTACTCATCTCTTGTTTCTATTTTGCAGGTTTACCTTGGTTACGAGCTTGTAAACTTACACTTGTTTTTCATAGAGAAGGCATCATGGCATACTATTTTTCCCATGATTCCTAAACTCTACAAACCTATACTACGAATTAAGCGCATATACTACCTATAAGAGCTTAGCATAAAGGGCATGTGATAACACTAAAAGCTTGATTCTAGGGAAAACATTTTAACACTATATGATAGTGTTAAGGGATGCACATATCATAAAGTTGGGACTATGGTATACATACCATGTCATTAATATTGATCCTGCGCTGACTTATAAATGTTGATGTAATTGTGAATTTGGAATGTATTCATCTATATTTCTTATGTATTGTAACCCGATGTTTATTCTAGGATGTATTGTAATGTATTTGAGTCATGTAATACCCTGATGTTTAGTCTGGGAAGTTTCTATAATGATAAATTCATGTCAAGTCATTATGGGTAACCCTCCTATTGTTCAAGGGTTAAAGTCCCCACAGTTGTGGGGCCCTTGGGTTATTAGAATATCCTAGTGAAGCCAACCCTAGGTCAGTCATTGTAAGTCAGGTCAATAGTCCCCACCATTGTGTTACCCTCCTATTGGTCAGAGGAGGCAAAGTGCCCACAAGTGGTGCAGCACTAGGGTTATTAGACACTCCTAGAGATGTCGACTCTAGTAAGTAATTGTTAAGTGAGGCTGACATGTTGGAGTGCACTTCAAGTGAATGAAATAATATAAATAGAGAGTGAGCCTCTCTATTTATCTCACTTGCAACACTCACACTCCCTCATTAGGGTGCATGAGTGAGAGAGGAGAAGCTCTCTCAGTGTCAGAGAGAGAGACTGTTGCTATGTGGATATCATCTTACTGTTTTTTGGTTTTACCTTTGGTGCTGATTCTATCTCTGAGGAATTTGTGGGTTTTTCATATTTATGGGTTCCCCAAGGAAGATTCTTTATGTCTCTTGTCTCTTATGTTGTGCTTGTTATTCTCTCAGTTAAAAGATCCTAAGATCATAATGCTAGCTTGAATGATAAAAATATAACATGGTATCAGAGCTAACCTGAGAAGAAGACATTGTGTAGCTATAGAATCTAGGGATGTTTACTTTTTGGGTCTCTCTCCACAATCCATAAGCAAAAGTATGCTAGGATGACTCTCCATTGAAGGGCACATCTTTTTGTCAAAGCGGAATTCGATTCCTAGCATTTTTAGTTTTTGGTGCGGAAATTAGGGCTTTCTAAAGAAGAGGAATTTTTGAGTGATCCTGGCATAGGATTTTTCTCCTCATCAAAACCAAATTTTAGATACCTGGATCAAGAAATTTGGTTGGGTGAAACTCTGGTAAAGTCAAACCCTAGTTTGACCCCGAGCTAGAAAAACCCTAAATACTAAAACTGCTAAGTTTTGGTACATTCACTATATATAGAGATTTGTGAAGGTTCAGGAGCTGAAAATTGCAGGGACCGAATATAAAATCCTGATGCAAACTGTGTCCAAAAAAACAAGCCTCATATTCACTATATTCTGGGAGATATGATCCCTCCAAGTTAGGATTCCAGCCTCTTCCAGAATTCATCCCTAAATAGGACACCTGGGGAGAATTGATATATCTTGGGCTACAGAGGTCCAAATGGAATTTTTCAAGCTGTTATAGAAAGGGAACGGGCCGTAATTTCTTTGTTCCAAATTTTAGACTCAGAAGATGAACCAGTGACACGTGGGATGCCGTACAACTTTGTTGTTCTGAACAGTCCTATAATAGGTCACCTTGGGAAAAGGATCATAAATCCTAAATGGTGAAACAAATGCTAATGAAAACTATGTTGTTGGATATGGAACATTTGAGGTTACCGCAGTGATAAATTTTAGACACATAGGAGTAGTAATTTAGGCGATATAATAGAAACAGTAACACGGTTTTCTGCAGAAGAAATTGGAAAACTAGGGCTTCCTCTTTCGGGAGCTTCCCTCCACTGTTTTCAGAAAAGGAGTACATTGGACAGATCCATTTGAAGAGATATATATTTTTATCCAATCAGATCTAAAAAAATCCAACTTTTGAAAATTAGGGTTTTTGTGACAAACCCTAGATTAGTCACCTCCGGAACGAGGACAAACACCTCAAATCGATAAGATCTAATCCTTTCCTATTTTCATTTGAGGTTCTAATTTCAAAGTGATCTATCACATCATATTGATGATAATCTTGGTGAATTTGAACAACTTCCAAGCATGGAAGTATATGATCTCTCTGAAGAAAATGGATTGGACATCTACATGAGTTTAGAGATTCCATTTCCAGAGGGGGATGAGGCTCAAAGCCTTAAACAAGAAGAACTTGGTCAAGGCCAAGAATATCATTGTTGATTGAATCACGGATCAACTTGCACCACAAGTGTCTTTCCTAAAGAAACCAAAGATGGTTGATTCCTTGACCAAGCTATCTGAAGAGAAGAACATAAATCAGAAGATGGCTTTAAGAAACCCGTTGAAGAATGGGAAGATCCAGAATGCAGAGACCATGCAGTCATACTTTACAAGTTTCTCTCAAATCAAAGAACAACTTGAAGCAGTAAAAGAAGAAGTGAAGAATGTAGAAGTGGTGATGGTCACCTTGAATGGCCTCCAAGGGTCATGGGATTCATTCATTCGAGGAATGTGTGCAAAAAGGAAGTGATTACTTTCAGCAGACTCTGGGAAGAAGAATAAGCTCGACTCACAAGAAGAGAAGAGAAGGTGGGAGCAACTGAATATCAAGCTCTTACCATCCAAAGAAGATCCCTCAAGCGATGAGGAATATGAAGATCTCAACTCTTGAATAACCTCTTATCCACCTTAGAATTTGGATAAGAAACGATGCTATTATGAATGAAGAAGACGATGAAGCTAAAGGCTCAAGAAGGAGTCTACCCATGAAACAAATAAAGATAAGTATTCAATAGTCATTTCATTGTTTTGTTATGCATTTGTTTATATTCAGTTACTGTATTATGCATCATAGAATGTTTGCATTAATGACAGTATACTAATAATATGCATGTGATGGGTAAGTAGCTCATGGTGCTATACAAACTCTCCATTGCCACTTATCTAGAATGAAACCTCTTTGCTGACATATTAGATTAGTTCATAATCTCAATGTTGTCTTGGTAGAGATGGAAGGCATCTAGAAAGTTTCAGTGAGATATGGATGAATGTTGTATTGTCTAAAGTAGTTGCATGATCATATATTTATGCATAAGAATTTGCCAGCATGAATATTCCTTATGAATTGTTTCTAACCATACAAATGCATTTGACTTGTAGGAAATCTCGCATACATAATCACCTACAAGCAAAGAAGAATGAAGACTTGTTCCGGAGAACAAGTGACGACAGTTCAAAGACAAAGAATAATATGATGAGTGCAGTGACATCATTGATGCATAACCTTCCAGCCACCAAGAAGAAAGGGAATACCAGTTCAAGAAGAATGATGTCTAGGATGCAGTATCGAGACCTGAAGAAAAGTTCATAGTTCCATCATGCAGTAGATGGAAACATCATGGGATACAAAGAAATATTCGTAGCACGAGGCTTCTCACTAAAAGAAGGCCTTGACTAATAAGAGACATTTGCATCCAGTAAGAGTTTAAGAATATATATTATGAGCTTGATGAAGATATTAACATTTTCTACAAGGTTGAAGATGCAAGTCTATACACTAGATGGTCACATAGAATATTAGTAGCATAGGAAGCTATTTTTCACTTTGGTATAGAATGTTTTAGTGCATAGAGTATGGAAGACAGAGGGAGTATGACATGGTACGATAGGATGGATAGGTTAGTGATGTCTCTAGGATTTACCAAGAGTAAAGCAGATTCCAACCTTTACTACAAGGTTGAGGATGGCAACCCAGTGATGCTTCTACTGTATGTAGATGATCTATTTGTGACAGGTAAGGATGGGTTGATTATTGATACGAAGAGAAAACTTGTTGCTGAGTTCAAAATTAAGGACTTGGGGATGATGCATTACTTTCTAGGTATGGAGGTGTGGTAGAGTATAGATGGAATCTTCCTTGGACAAGGGAAGTATGTAGTAGAGATCCTGAAGAGGTTTGGGATGATGGACTGCAAGGCCATGACCACATCTATGGAATTGGACATGAAGC
This sequence comes from Pseudotsuga menziesii, assembly GCA_001517045.1. Classification (NCBI taxonomy): domain Eukaryota; kingdom Viridiplantae; phylum Streptophyta; class Pinopsida; order Pinales; family Pinaceae; genus Pseudotsuga; species Pseudotsuga menziesii. The sequence goes on from LPNX010559251.1 coordinate 14,884, forward strand.
TATTGAGAGATGCTTCATCAGAGACGGTTGATGCTATGATGTATTGTCAGATGATTGGGTCATTGATGTACCTGACGAACACAAGACCAGACATTTTCTTTGCTGTGAACACCTTGAGCCAGTTCTTGACAGATCCAAGAAATGTTCACTTGATTGCTGAAAATCATATTCTGAGGTACCTAAAGGGTACAGTTGATTATGGGCTCAAGTATGATGCAAATCAAAAGATTAAACTAGAGGGTTATGTTGATTCAGATTGGGCTGGTAGTGCCATTGATAGGAAGAGCACTTCAGGGTGTGATATCTTGGTTTAGCAGGAAGCAATCCTGTGTGGCATTGAGTATAGCTGAAGCAAAGTATGTCGCAGATTGTTCAGCTAGTTGTGAGGCAGTATGGCTGTGGAAGCTACTGTGTGATTTATTTGATCTCCAGTTGGATGCTACTTGTATACATTGTGACAACCAGAGTTGCATGAAGTTGTCATAGAATCCAGTGTTCCATGACAAGTCGAAGCATGTCAAGATCAAGTACCACTATATCAGGGATATGATGCAGAAGGGACTAGTGAAGCTCCAGTATGTTGCGACGGAGGAACAGATAGCTAATGTATTGACGAAGCCATTAGCTAGAGTGAAGTTTGAGTACTTAAGGGAGAAGCTTGGTGTTATCTAGATCGAGGTTTCCTCCAAGGGAAAGTGATGAGTCCCATAGCCATTCTAACATGGTGAGAGGATTGGTTCCCTCCATGGTCAGATGTAAGGGTTGAATCATTCTGTCATGGTGACAGGATTGGTTCCTTCCATGATGGATATGAGTGCTGAGATCCATAGCCATTCTGATGAGCAGGTTAGATATAAGGGCTGAGCCATTTTGTCTTGGTGAGAGGATTGGTTCCTTCCATGATAGATGTGAGTGCTAATCCATTCTGATATGACTATAGGATTGGTTCATACATGATCAGATATAAGGGCTATTGCCATTCTTGCAATGGAGCTGCCTGGTGAGGTACCAGGAAAAGTCAGTTTATGACTGAGGGCCATTATGATATGACCGTGAGATTCATTCTCACATGATCATATATGAGTGCATGGCCATTCTGATGTGATAGAGGGATGTGTTCCCACTTGATCAGATGTAAGGGATGAAGCCATTCTGTGATGGCTAAAGGATTAGGTTCCTCCCGTGTCAGATATGATTGCTAAGCCATTCTGACTTAGTGTCAGATATAAGGGATACCACCATTCCTTGAATGGAGATACCTGGTGAGGTACCACGGATCCACAATCTAGGACTGAGAGCCTTTTTGATGTGATTGAGGGATGTGTTCCCACATACTCTGATGTAAGTGCAGTGGCCTTTCCACAGATGATAGTAGTTTGGGTTCCTATCATGCTGGTGGTTGTAAGTGCTGAGCCTTTTCACAGATGATAGTAGTTTGGGATCCTATCATGCTGGTGACTATAAGTGTTGTGCCTTTTCATAGATGGTAGTAGTTTGAGTTCCTACCATGCTGGTGATTGTAAGTGCTGAGCCTTTCTGATGTGACTGAGGGATGTGTTCCCACGTACTTAGATGTAAGTGCAGTGGCCTTTCCACAGATGATAGTAGTTTGGGTTCCTATCATGCTGGTGGTTCTAAGTGCTAAGCCATTTCAAAAATGATAATAGTTTGAGTTCCTATCATGCTGGTGAATGTGAGTGCTGGTCCTTTCTGATATGATTATAGGATTGCTTCCTACATGATCAGATGTGAGTGTTGGGCGTACCTTTCTGACAAGTAGGTCAGATGTAAGTGCTGGGCAAGCCATTCTGACTTAGTGTCAGATATAAATGCTGAAGCAGACCTACATGGAGGCTAGGCCTACAACCAGCATGAAAAAGGGTTGGCTCTATAGAACTTCCTATGATGAGAAGAATCATGAGATAGCACCTATGGTACTGATCCTCATCGAGTGAGGATCTAGATCCAATGATGATGATTCAGCAGTGATGATCCAGATCCAGAGATGATGCTCCAGAGATGATCCAGATCGAGTGATGATCCATATCTAGTAATGGTGATCCAGATCCAGTGATGATCCAGATCCAGTGATGATCCAGATCCAGTGATGATCCAGATCTAGTGATGATCCAAATCGAGTGATGATCTAGATTTAGTGATGATGATCCAGATCGAGTGATGATCTAGATTCAGTGATGACGATCCACATCGAGTGATGATCCAGATCCAAATGAAGATGAATTATAGATGAAGATGACTTGAAGATGAAGATGACCTGAAGATGACGAAGACTTGATGATGACCTAGATGACACTGAGAAGAATACTTGTGCTGATAAATTGTGTCGAGAGAATACCTTCCTAGTTAAGAGGGAGTGTTGATGTAATTGTAACTTCAGAATGTATTCATCTATATTTCGTATGTATTGTAACCTGATGTTTATTACGGGATGTATTGTAATGTATTTGAGTCATGTCATACCCCGATGTTTATTTCGAGAAGTTTCTATAATGAGAAAGTTATGTCAAGTCATTGTGGGTAACCCTCCTATTGGTTAAGGGTTCAAGTCCCCACATTTGTGGGGCCCTTGACTTATTAGAATATCCTAGTGAAGTCAACCCTATGTGAGTCATTGTAAGTCAAGGCAATATTCCCCACCATTGGGTTACCCTCCTATTGGTTAGAGGAGGCAAAGTCCCCACAAGTGTTGTGGCACTAGGGTTATTAGACACTCCTAGAGATTTCGGCTCTAGTAAGTAATTGTTAAGTGAGGCAAACATGTTGGAGTGCACTTCAAGTGAACAAAAGAATATAAATAGAGAGTGAGCCTCTCTATTTATCTCACTTGCAACACTCACACTCACTCATTAGGGTGCATGAGTGACAGACGAGAAGCTCTCTCAGTGAGAGAGAGAGAGACTGCTGCTGTGTGGAGATCATCTTACTGTTTTCCGGTTTTACCTTTGGTGCTGATTCTATCTCTGAGGAAGTTGCGGGGTTTTCTCCTTTATGGTTTCCCTGAGGAAAATTATTTGTGTCTCTTTTCTCTTGTGTTGTGCTTATGTTTTATTGCTATGCTTCTTATTCTCTCAGTTAAAGATCCTAAGATCATAATGCTAGCTTGAATGATAAAAATCTAACAATAAAGGGTGGAGAAACCATAGTATAGAGGGTTTAACATATGACTTGGTTGATTTAACGTTGATCCAAAAAATTATGGTTGGGGTTTATGGAGGTGTTAATGGCCACCAGTTGGTGCCATTAATGCCATCGGGGTTCATGAAAATCCTTGGGAAAGGACTTGGCCTTCGCTATTTGTGCATTATGGTTTCGTCAATTTGGTTTAGTGTGGCCTCTACACATTTGGAAAATGGAGATGACCAGATCAATTCTCAATTAAGCTCAAATGGATTTGTGTAAAATGCATTGCTTCATTTGTTTTCTCCATGGAATGGTCATGCTTCTCATTCCGTCGTGGTTTATCTACAAGTGAATGCGAAGGCACTCCGGGGTTTGCATAGGCTGGACTTGTCGATTTGGGATTTCTTTTGCACAACCATGGTAAGCATGCTAGCAAGATTACTTACCTCCTCTCGTTCTGGGGAATTCTTGAGTTGGAAAACTTTACTGGGTTGGGGTTTCGATGGTTCTTATTGACTCGGCCTTCGGGGTTTAAGATGTAGCTTGATCCGGTTTTAAATAGACCCTCATTGATATATTTGGCATTTGTTTGGGTCATGGCTGCACCATTACTTGTAATGGTTCCATAGCTCATAGCTCGCCATTAACGTTTTAATGCTTTGGTTGTTTGTAAAGAGGATTCGTGCCTCACTATGTGATTAAACTGCGCGTTCATTTTTTATATGAAGACTATAATGATTTGGTATGAAACACCTACGGTTTCATCCAGTGTTTAATAGTGTGTAAACTTTGGATTTTTATGGTTATTTAAATTCTGCATTTCATGTGGACTTTAACGGGATCGATCATGGCCTTACATCCTGTAGAAAATTACTCTATGTATAATTATTGTTTTGGGTTATGGACGTATGCAAAACACTCTGTTTTTTTGGTTTGTATGTTGAGTTAGGGATTCTAAAGCTTGGGTGTTATGCCATGGGTTGCACCATTGTAGCAATGGTCATGTAGCCCATTGGATTTCCACCACATGCTCTGCATTACCATAAACATGGGTCTGTGTTTTTAACAGAGTATTGTATTATTAGTTTTTTTTTGCCTAGCATGGGTGCAGGAAATGCCACAAATGGCATGTGCCTCTCTCAGCGAATGTGATAGCTTTTAGTTGGCATTTAAAATGTAAATTGTTTACTTGGAAAGAATCGGGCTGTAAGAGCCAGGGTTATGACAACCCACAATAACGATTCGGTTTATTAGCATGACTATGTGATTAGTTTTGAAATTGGCTGAGGCCGAAGCTAGGTCATTTCGACCTCGCTGTTAGTGTATGTATTGTTTGGTTAAAGGATTGTGGTGTAGCTTAAAATCATAGCCTACGCATATTAGATGTATAACATGGGTGGTATAGATATGGTTATGCGATTGCTTACTGCTTGAGTATAAAATGCTTATGGTTTTATTAATGCTATTGTATTGATTCCATAAATCTATAGGTTCGATGTTGTGACCTCTTGTTGGAAAAATGGGTTTTAGTTATTTCAAATGGTTAATATGGTATGTTTGGTTATGTGTAGATAGATTTAAATCAAACCTTTAAAACCCTTTATGTTTTTATAATGGATGTCTGTAATAATAGGACTATGAATTAAACATTTGAGTTTATGTAAATGGATGTGATTTGGACTATACATTTTATATAATAAGATAGAGGTTTGATCTTGGACCACGTGGATGGTCACGATGCCTTCTGTGTTTGGTTAATTATGATTATGTTTATTAAATGGAATGTTATGATATTTAATTTGGTTTTAAATGATTATGTGGAGCAGACCTTAGAAGTTCTTTAATGAGTTATTATCTTAGATTTAGTCTTCTTCTCCTGTACTTAGTTGGTTTAGTTTGGAATATTTAAGTTCTGTACTTTAGTTTTAAAATAAATTGAATAGCACATTAATTATAAAACAATTTGATTATTGAATATATATATATATGTATCTTTAACCTATACTTCTGAACAAATCTTGAATTAAAAACAACCCTCTGCTGACAAATGAAATATGTCAACAGAGTACTGACATGTAGAATAGGATAACTGGTAACAAAAACTAGGTAGGGTGAACATAAACTAGACATGGAGATAATTATAGAATTCCACTCAAAGTACGAACCCTAGTAATGTACAACACATAATAAAATTTCTCCATCCTATGATTAGTAACTTGCATATACAACCATAGCAGATTTATAACCATAAAACATAGCCATTAGGGTTACAAATTTCATTGTAGAGATTACTTAACATAAGCAGTAATGAAATTTGGGAAGAAGTAGAATAGGCCTTCAAGGGTTTCATACCTAAAATTGAAAGTTTGCCAATAGCTGCACCTACACACTTAAATAACCAGTGTTAACCATTCAATGCAGATCTAGCCCTTGTTTGATGACCAAATCACTTGGGAACTACCACGTTCCTCCCAACGATGACCTGGAACCATTCCTGGTTCTAATTTGGATCCCCCCGAGCTGTACTCCAACATGCAAGTATCTTAGAGTTCCTAAAGTAGGTTTTCCTAACTGGTAATCAGTTTTGAATCAATCTTCTTTTCCTTGCACAAAACTTTCTCCAAGAAAACACTTGAGAGGAAAAATAGGCAGAATAATAATTCTCCTAGATAAAATCAGAAACCCCAAGCCTTTGCTTTTCTTGAGTCTTTATAGGAAGACTTTTCAGTCAAAGGGGGAGTTAAATCAAGAAATACTTGATTTCTTGATTTAACCATTTTTAATTTACTGGGGTAATTTTTGAATTCTTAACCTAGGAACTTTTTACTAGTTCCTAGTTAGTCTTTCATAGATATTTCACTATTTATTAATCCTTTAATAATAAATAATAATTGGTGGAGCTTCTCTTCTTTCTTTATTNAATCTTTATACATACTAGGTATAAAATACATAGTATTAGAATACTTGTTAACACTTGTCTTCGGGCATCATGTGTCACGATCCCTAGACTTAACGACACTTCTTTACGAAGGTCAAGTAGATAGATGGCTCAGGTCTACTAGGCTAGGAAACTCTAAACATCCTTGCTTGTTGGATTTCCCTTGTATAACATGGTATCTCTTCAGTACTTTGATGAGAATACAGAATTTGAAAATTTCATTTAATCACTTATAAATAAGTATGATAATGATCAATATTTTTCTCGAGTTGTTTTCACTCAGAAGTTGTTAAATTGTTTTCAGTAACCCCTAGCGCTTACCATAGCCCATACTCAACGCCTATAGTAGGGAGTTACAAACATAGTGCAATTCTAGAGTTTTCACTCAACATTAAATGCTAGGATGTACTTGTACGATATACCTAGAGATACAATGGCCAAAGATCCGAAGCTCCAGAGGTTATGCTCAACACCAACATGGAATGCTCCAGAGGTTATGCCCAACATTTCCAAATTATATTTTCATGTGTTCTAGGGATTTATGCTCAACACAAATGTAATTACTCATGTGCTCTAGAGCCTTTCGCTCGACACAAAACATCTCATCGATCATGTGCTTCAATGTCCATGCCCAACACAAAACATATATATACCTATATATCATCAACAAGTGGCTTACGCTCAATATACAAAACAAATCATCACGTTCATATGCAGTGGGGTCTTTGACCCAATATAAAATAAAACATCATTATAATCATCATGGTTAATAGGCTCATGCCTTTACATGGTAGGTCCAAAATTCAGGATATTACATATTTTATAGTACAACCAAATTTTTTGGCATCCTAACTTACTAACATGGATAGATATTTATATTATCTGGGTATTCTTCTTTATATCACTCATTGCATGATGCTAGAACATATAAATATTAAAGAGATAAAGATTCTTATGGATACTCATTAGTTTTTCATGTGTCAGTTCTGAATGTTCATGGTTATTGCTTTTAACTTTTCAGTTTTAAGTGCTTGATTGAATGGTAAAAGGTGAAAAAAAAATTAATGCAGTGGGAGATTGTAATGATACAATAGTAATTATTTTCACTGCTTAATTTTGCATATAAGTTGTCCTAAAATGTTGTGTTGGTTTAGAAATCATTTTGGATAGTTAGGAGTTCTATAACTCTATGGAGGTTTTCATTTGCAGTAATGGATGTCATTTTTATTTAATGTTCATATTTCCGATTGATTATGCGGGTGCATTGTTGTTACGGTTTGTTGGATGTAGGTTCTTGGATGACGAATAGACTATAATAGATATGGATTCTTTTGGCATGTTATATATGATTGGGTACTAAATGCGTTTAAATTTAAATTGTGTTTGTATTATGGTTTTATTGCATATACGAGGATTGAAAACCTAAAACCCTAATAGGAAAACATGAGGCTCAAAACCTAACTGACTGAGACTTCAGATATATAATGGCATAATTTATAAGACTATAAGTTTAGTGTGTAATATATAAACCTATTTTCCATTCTATATTTGTTGGAATAATCATAACGTGATACTTATTATGAGCTAAGCATGTTATAAGCATTGTGTTAATTGGCAAATCTTGTCTTTCCCAGATGTTGTTGTGGGGCTATCATGAGTGTTTTGCTTATGATGATACAATGAAGTACATATTGATAACGTCACTAGTAGATAACTCGAATGTGCAAATTCTCATGGGTAAAATATTGGATGTTAACTTCATTGACTGCTTAGGCATGCTTACTTATGAAGAAATGCCTATGGATTCCCATGTAGAATACTCTGTAGGTAGATCCTTATCCCATTCAAAAACACATTTCCTATTTTTTATAAGGAGTGTCAGAGAATATCTTGAAAACCAATAATAGTGGAGTCTCCTTAGACAAGAGCTGTTGTTCAATGTGTTGTGTTTATTTTCCTTACTATATTGTTTTACATTAGTGTATAGTGTGTATTTGAGAATGAAAGGGTAGCAGTTGTGTCTAGTATTTTAAGTATATATGTTCATGATTGTCATGTTAGTGATTTCTTAGGAATAATCACTTATGCACCACTTATGCAACGATGTGTGTGGATTCTGATGAAAAACACCTCGTAGCCATATCATAATCCATTCATAAAACTGATGTCTTATAGTTGATAAGGAGTGGAGATATTGAAAACCTAGGATCCTACCACTAAACTGGTTCGTTGATGTGCCATGCTTCTCTTCTATACATATATTCTCAACCATGGGGTTCTTTCTTTACCTGAGTACATAAGTCATATTTGAGCGTGAAAAAGTAGCAAGTTTGTTTAGCATATATGGTGTGAGGAAGTGGTCTTATTTCACAAGGTGGTGTGTTTGCAATGATACTTAAAATTGTTGGAACTGCACATAATTGGCTGACTTTTTGTTCATAAATGGCATCAAATATGTCTTTTTCATTTACACTTCTGCAGCAAATAATAGTGCCACCTTGTGCAGCCATGCCCTATGGAAATCCCCAACTGTTGCAAAGAAACATGGGTGGTGTCCACAAGTAAACATGCGTAGACTTCATTTCCCATGCTAAAATAATACCAATTGTATTGATACAGGCACCGCTATGACTACACACAACACCTTTAGGACTGGACGTGCCTCCTGATGTGTAGTTTAATGAGATAACTTCCCATTCATCTTCAGGCTAGTCAGTATCAAAATTTGGATCTCCACTTATCAAAATATTTTCATAATCAAGAAGATATTTATGATATTCATTCAAAGAATATTCTCTAGATTTGTCCATTTCATGGATCACAATAAATAATGGTAATTCCTATGTCACCTAAGAAAGGTTCCTGACTGCTTCCATTGTAACTTCCAAGAATTGGTAATCCACAAACACCACCTTGGATTTTGAATGCTTCAAAATGAGAGACATTGTGTGTGTATCATGTCTAATATTTAGAGTGTTGAGAACTGTCCCTGCCATTGGTAATCCAAAGTACATTTCATATGTGGCTAGTACATTCAGGGCCACTACAACAACCTGTCATATGTATGGATTGTTTGAAACTTTAAATTCTCTAACAATTGATACAACTTTAGTTAAATAAATTTTTGATGATTTTAAGGTATATAGAAAAAAGCCTTCACTAAGAAACGTATTGTAAATAGAAAGGTTACAAGATCAATTTGTGAAAAAATATATTTTCCAAACTTTAGGAATAACCAAACTTGACTCCTATGATCACTATTCACTCAGCAGTACTTTTTTTGTTTTCCTTTTCAGAGAGGCTAAGTTATACAATGTATTCTAACATTTTTTACTTGGGGAACAAGGTCTACCGCCAATTTCCTTGGACATTTGCAACATTGGTAGAGAAAAGTAAGGTCTTGGGATGTGTAGTATTCATGGAGAAATGATTGCATTAGATGTGAAGTGGATTGTTATGGCCCTCACATGATTATGGATTTAAGGGTAATTTGGGATCTTTTATTTTGTTGTAGGGTTATTTTTCTTCAAAATGAATGGTTTAACATATCTAAAAATAATTTGGAAAATTGAAGAACTTAATTAGGAATTTCGGGGAATAATAAGACCATTTTTGTCCATTTTTTTGTCAATATTCTGACTAGATAATATTGAGACTAGAATAAGACTCACTGATGGAGTTGTGGTTCAGCAATGGAGGTAGCAACTTACAAGGACAACCACTGAGTTATAATTCCTTGAAATCATATGAATAAGTGATTGGGGCTAGGTGTTTGTTCTAGAATAATTTTATGGTTCACCCATCAAGTTCTGTGAAGAGGTCATTTGTAATACTAATTATATTTTTTGAGACTAAAGGAAGCACTCTAAAAATTAAGAATAAATTATGAACTTATTCTCTAACTTTTCTAGCATGATTTGGAACTATTTTGATTGTTGGTAGCATATTGATGGACTCTTTAAATCCTTCCTTGATCACCGAAACAACATTATTGAGGATAATCTATGTGCTAATTAGGGGTAGTTGTTAGTTCTTCTCAAAAGCAGGCAGAGTTGTAGGATTTTGTTTGGGGCACCTTTTAAATTCAAATCAGTCAGAAACTTGGTAGTGTGGATAAACTATAGTACTGTGGCATGCCTTAGTTTATTGAACAACAATACAACAGTATATGGAAGAGTTGATGCATTAATTGCACTGAAGATATCATTTTGGACAGGATGGAGATAGAATAGAAGGTATTTGTTTTCAAATTTGGATTTACATGTGAAAGATGATGAGGTGATCCTCATGGGGAGATTCATTTATAATTCGATCTACACAAAATATCTGAATTTAAATTTGAACAGAAGAAGGTCAATGGAAGGCTTGAGTATTACTAAAATACTACTCAAGCACAGACTTGAATGACTAAATTTTACTTGCAAGAGAACCATGTTCTGAAGCCTAATACTATTAAACTTCTTGAATCTTATTTTGGTATAGGTGTTCCATGTACCCTTGATGGTGAGTTGTGATCACTGTATATGAATTTGAGGTTGTGTTTTAGGTAAAAATAGATTCTACATTGTACTTTTTTGTTATAACATTGATGATTTGAGCTACATTTTCTTCATGCAGATTATTTTAAGATTGATGGTTTTATATTTATCTCTTACATGATCTCTTTCTTGTATGTGACAAGAAATGACGCTGAAATTTGAGAAAGCTAGGCATAGGAGCTATCTATTCACATAGATAGTTTCCTAGCATTAAATGATAAATAACTAATTTTACAACACTTTCTGTAAGCAACAATGGGATGATTCATGTACATGAAACCATGTTGGTGTTTAGCACGAATATATTGACAAATTTTTATGGTTTATTTATTGCTTTTGTTTGAAGCATTTTGTCAAATTTTGAAGTTTGTGTGTGTTTTGGTTAAATACTGTGTTAGTCCTTTGAATTCTTCTAGTTCTCATTCAATTATTGATTTAACCCTTTGTTGTATCTTGAATCAAGGTTGGTTTTACGGTTTGAGAAAAGATTATTTTATTACCTTTTAGTTGCATGACTTAATTTTCTTTAGTTTTTCGATTCGTTTACACTGATTGTATGTTTTCTTTGTAAATACTTATCGTTATTCAAAAAAATAAAGAAGCTCTACATAGCTAAGCGAAGAGAAAGATGGTTTGTGCAATAGGTTCCTATGCATTGATCACAGGATGCCTATTGGCACAACGCCAACATTTATCTAATGTAATAATCAGTTAACATAATTACAATGCATAATTGTATTAGCCTCCATGACCATAATTTGCTAGTAAAGGCCAAGATTGAGCATAATGTATGATTCTATCAGTTTATCACTTTGTCAAGATTCAGGTCCCCACATGTTCGTTGAACCATTAAGGGACAAGATAACAAGTGGAGTCCCCACTTGCCCTGAATCGAGTCAGTGTAGTTGTGTTTCACTGACACCTTCAACTTGTGACTTGTGAGTCTACATGTTTTGTTGTTGGTGATGTGATTCATTCTATTTGACTAATGTTTTTGTTCCGCTAGTTTTTACAATTGTTTATAGTGAATTTAAATATTCGCCAAGATTTTACAATATCTTATACCTTAGTGAAAGATTCACCAAGATTTTACAACATTATATAATAAATTGAAATACTCACCATTTTTTGTATATATACATATTATATTATTGATAAAATAGCCTTGAAATTTTCCTATATATCAGAAAGATTCACCCATTTTGTATACATATAAATCTATGGGGGGTTCTTAAAATCATCCCTTCTTGAGTGGTAAAGCATAAAAATTTAGTTGTATATTTAAGTCTTTTATTTGTAAAGAAACCTTATGACATATCCTAAATTATTATGCATTTCAATCATTGATAAATAATACCACAAGATTCTTTGTAGGGTATACAAAAAGGTTAACTTCATATTGCCATTTTATGTCCATGAAATTGTGCATACTTCCATAATTGAATAAACTTATTCTATCAAAATAATAATGAACAAGGAATACCCACTTCATCTACTTTGAAATCCCCTTGGAAAACATTTCCTCGACCTCCTCCACCGTTATATTCAATCCCTTGTCCTCTGTAAGAATAAACTAAATGTTCTTTCATTAATTGTATAGTGTTGCACATCCATCACATCATGTCCAACCAATTCGGAAAAGTCACAAAAGGTATAATGGTTGTGGTTTGATATTTTGGAAACATTGGATTCCATGAAGGTGTGTGGCGCAATTTATTACAAATTTCACACCAATCCTCCTAAGGTCCCATAGGGAACATATTTTGGGCATCGGTATCTACATAATTTCCCAATATGTATAACTCATCCAATTGATGTCTTTCTTTCGAGAAGAGTGTTCACCAAGAACTCACATGCACTATTTTCCATTTTTTATCTCTTGTATTTGTGTTTTCAATGTATCATGTTGATATTACACGCATGTTCCATACCTATTGAATATTTTGCACCTAGGATAGACTCCAATTGCATGTCAATTTCCAATGCACCAAATTGCGTGCAAACTATCTGTTGTGTTAACATAACCAGTATGTGCGACAATTGTTTCATGGCCCACACAGGATCCCATGTAAGCTAATGACATTGTACGTCATATTCGATTCCCATGAAATACTAAGAGTCTAACTATCAAATCAGTCATTTGTATTACCATGTTGAACCTTCTTAATACTTCTCCATTTATACTTTAACCTCCTACCCCTCTTACTCCTAATATTTGTTGTAAAATATTTCTAACCTATGCTTCAAATGAAATTCCTGATTATGTTTAAAAAAAATGTTGAGGGATGATCAAGAGGGGGGCTATATAGAACAACTGAACCATATTAATTTCTTTTCAATCTCGATGAATCCTTAAGCCTCCTTTGATTAAACACATCTTCCTTTCTCAAGACATTCTCATTGTCTGCAAATTATTCTTCAAATAGACTCTTCACCATATCATTGTGATGGGAATCTCTATCATTTTCGTATTATTCTTCTGCACAATAGCGTCTCCACAAGTTTTTAGCACCATTAACTCTTCCTTCTTCTGCATCTTCCTCTAATGTGTTCTGTTTTATGGCACACATGTTCATTTTCTTTTCTTCTTCACTTTCTTCCTTCGTTGTTTCTTCACCTTTGTCTTCTCTCTTCATCATGCCCCTTTGGCATGTTTGTATTTTTATTTTGTTTTGAAACCCCTTCTACAATTTCCTCTCTATCATTCCTAATGGTTTCCATCCTTACCTTGTATACTTGTTCTCTCAACACATTCCATCTCTTGTATTGATCTTACCTTCTTCTTCTATGTTCATCCAATTCCAACTCTACTTTCCTTATTTTCTACTTCATGGATGGGTGAAAACATGAAGTTGGGAAACACTTTTGTTTATTTTTTGACAAAACAAATTGCAAAATTTTATGTTTTTCAAATTGAACCCCTTAAAACCGATATCTCCCTTAGGATTTTCCCCTTGAAGTAAACACAAATGTTTTAGAGAATTGAATTAGCTATGTACTCATATTTATAAAAAATATCATCGATATATAGTGGCCCAAATTTGACTTGCACCAACGACATATACTTTAACATTTTAAGTATGAATAATGAGTGACCTTTGTGCACCACATTTTTCTTAGAGATAGTTATGTATTTTAGGGAAACAAAATGTATACTCATAATCTACACTGATTGCACTTGTGCATGGACTATATGTTGAGTATTTTTAGATGTATACGCTAACTTTTATTATTTATCGAAATAACATATGTACAAAAAATAGTGCCTTATTGACACGTGTTTTTGTTGTCTCATTTTCTTTCAATTGTGGCTATTATAAAAAAAGGCACCCTTTTGAGGAGGACACTGCAAGGAACAACCTTGTGATTTTTTCAATTTTTTTTGGCTTCATCTTCGTGATGATGTTGAATTTTCATTGTCACCAAATTTTAAGTCACTAAATGTTTTAATGATAAAGTTTAGAAAAAAATAGTGAAAAATAGAAATACTAAATGAAATGAAAAAAAAAACGTATATGATGAGATGTGGTGCTCTGGTTGCCGGGCAGAGCACTCAGGAAATCCTTAACAGTAAAAAAAATATCTTTTTTCTTTATCAGATTTTTCATTTAATTTTGTGCAGTAAAGAGGTAGTTTATCAGTAGAATACCTCGAATTGCTTCCGCTCTTGAATTCTGTTTCTGGTTCTGCTCCTGCTCCTGCTCCTGAAAGAGCCTTATTGCCGGCTCTGATTTTCCACCCTGCCGACCAGCAGGTTTGCTGGCCCTAGGAAACCGACGGGTTTCCTAGCCCCCGAACCCACGTACCAAGAAAATGGATAGCAACCTCCTTTCCTCAGAGTACAAATCTACCTGAGTAAATCCCCCAATAAATTTTCTACTTTCCTCTCTGTTCTTTCATAAAACTTTCTTCACTCCCCATTCTTTCCTCCAAAATTTCTCCCCCCCTGTTCCTCCATAAAAAACTCCCTTATACCTCCTTCACTCCACCGCCTTCCTTCCTCCACCGCCCTTCTTCCACCGCCCTTTTATTAATTTATGTTTATTTTTATTCTTGGGCAGTGTAGTTAAATTTTGCTTGACATCTGTTAGTTTCTTTGAACGGTGTGTTTATTCCATCTAACCAAATGCCCTAGAAATGGTTTACCTAAGTTTTATATTGAGCGACAAAGTAATGACAATAATAATTTTGTTTATTATTTATTAATAACTAAATAATAAATCTTTAATAATTAACCTTAATAATTATATATATTTCTTTGTTTATATTAATTAAAATCAATTACTAATAATCATTAATTAATATGGGCATTACATGAGAAAGTAGATTGAATGATGAATATTTTGGTATAAAATATGACAGGTAATTATCACTTTTTGTAGTTTTTTAACCTCGCTAAAGTGAGAAATTTCTGAAAACTGCAGAAATGGTGCTGAAAATGTTGATTAAAAATTCTCGACTGAGACATTTAAAATATGTCGGGCAAGGGTTATTTTCGCTTGAAATATAATTGTGAGTTAAGTAAATCTCTCGGCCGAAAATTGTTTTAAACTCTCGGATGAAAATTTAAAAAATATCTTGGCCGAGAGTTTTGTGACATAATGGTCTAAGAATATTTTAGGGGCCGACACATTAAATTCCCGTGATTCTGACAGGGTTCCACAAATTCTCAGCTGAGAAGTATATATATAGGCTCTCATATGAGATAATTTTGATCAATTTATCAATTAAGAATTGTTAATCTATTTTTTAGTGGAGAGTTTTAAAATCGTTTTTCAACCGAGAGTTCACAAATCCCTTGTTCAGCTTACAACTTTCATATTGATATTGTAACCCAGAGATCCCAAACCAGCCAAGAGTTTGCAAATTAGATGATATTTCTCATTATCCAAGTTGTTCAGGCCATAAAAAAAAATGATCAAGGTATTTTCTTTAGCCCCTGTTTTGGGAGGTTGTTATTTTTTTCATCAAACACCTTCTGTGAAAACTAAGACTATGGGAAGAAATCCTTCTTTACAAGCTAGAGCCTAGTGGTTTCATATTATATCTATCATTCACCCATTAGGTATGGAAAGAATTTTCTCAAGGCCACCTGAGCCAATTTCCAAACACTTAGTCATTTTCAGGATGTTCTCCAAAGATTACCCTGAAACCCTATTTTGGTAGATCCATAACTTCTTCCTCAGGAACTTTCAAGTTGATCTGGAGATGTTGACAGGTATAAACAAACACCCATCTACACAATTACCATATGGTGTGGTACTTTTATTCAACCCACAATCTATGGCAGGAATTTCCCTGAGGCCACTTAGGCGGATTTGCTACTTTGGTGTAAAACCATCTTGAACCCATGCTTTAGCAGGCTGTTAATTTTGTCATCAAACACCTTCTGTGAAAAATAAGACTATGGAGAGATATCCTTCTTGATAAGCTATAGCATGGTAGTTTCACATTATTTTTATCATTCACCCATTAGGGATGGAAATCATTTTCTCAATGCCACCTGAGCCAGTTTTACAACACTTAGTCATTTTTTAGGACTTTCTCCAAATTTTATCCTGAAACTCTATTTTGGAATATCTATAAATTATTCCTTGGGCACTTTCAAGTCAATATGAATATGTGGATAGGTAGACAAAAAACCCATCTACACAATGACCATATGGTGCAATAAGTTTCTTCAACCCACAAGCTATGGCAAGCATTTCGTTGAGGCCACTTAGGAAGATTTAATACTTTGGTTTAAAAGCAACTTGAACCCCTGTTTTTGAAGGCTATTAATTTTTTCATAAAGCACCTTCTGTGAAAAATAAGACTATGGAGAGATATTCTTCTTAACAAGCTAGAGCATGGTAGTTTTTGATTATTTTTATCATTCACCCATTAGGTACAGTGAGCATTTTTCCAAGGCCACCTGAGCCAATTTTCCAACACTTAGTCATTTTCATAACTTTCTCAAAAATTTATCCTGAAACCCTATTTTGGTAGATCCAAAAAAATTTCATCAGACATGCTTAATACAAAATGAGATCATGTTTAGGTAGAAAATAAATAGAGTACAAGTTGACCATATGATGCATGTATTTACTTTAACCTATGACATATGGTGAGCATTTTCCTAAGACTACTTTGGTAATTTTACTTTCTCTAGTGCAAAACCTTGTTTTGGAAGACCTATAATTTTGTCCTCATAAGCTATTAAGGAAACCTGAGACCATGAATATATATCCAATTCAACAAGCTATAACATGGTATCATGGTGTGGGAATGTTAGCCAAACCCTTAATTATGGAGGGCATTATCTTAGATTAGTTTTGGCTCATTTTTCCATACTTAGTTAATTTCCAAAGTTTTGAGAAACTTGCAATTCTTCTTCAAGAATGATGTCAGGTTTCAACAATGACTGAATGATAGCACTAGGACACAACCATATGGCTTTCCAGCCTCATCACACATGCAACATCATCATACTTTCCATGTCATCAATTTTCCTTTGTCATTCAAATTTGTCTTTCACTAAGTTTTTCCCTTCAATCATGTTTTTGCTTATTCATTTGTCATTACTAAAATCCTTTGATATCAATGACAACTACATTCAACAATTTTTTAAATGTTTCGTACAAGAGTGCTTAGCAAATTACTCTTGTTGGGTCTTGTTGTTATCTTTTTTTCAGCATGTATTTAACTCTCAATTCTCATATCTTTTCATGCATTGGATTTTAGGTTTTAATTCCTTCAATATGGGAATCGAAGGAATCATGAAAGAAAATATGATCGCACCAGAACTGATGAAGAGGCAAAGAAAGAGATAAAGCGTGAAATCATGAGAAATTTAAGAGAAACAAAAGCAATGGAAAGAAATGTGGAGGCATTTGGTGATGATGAAGAAATGCAAAATGTGAGCCTCATACATGGTGGTGATGAAGGAATACAGATTGTCAAGGAACACGTTGATAAAGAAATGAAGAACATGGAGGAGACGAGGAAATGACAAATGTGGCGCAAACTATGGGTAGCATCAATATTGAGACCATGATTGGTGAGTAAATAAATTTTGATATGTTTATAATATAAACTTATATATATATATATATAT
>LPNX010559251.1:32872-47965 GCA_001517045.1 Pseudotsuga menziesii
TACCACACTTACCAATTCACAGAGATTAATTAGAAGTTGCAACAATATCGTCATCAATGATACATTTTTGGAAAATATGGATTCAAGTAAAATTGAAGAAATGGGACCTCTGATGCCTGATCATACAACTCATTATAGAGTAAAAAAGACAGTCAAATAATATTTTGAAGGTATTTCTATCATAGAACAAGCTCAATTATTAAATAAATTGTTAAAGTGAAAATGTGTAATAAATGCAATGACATTATTGGGAATTCAAAATGTCAAAGACACTAAATCAAATGAGATTGTATTAGAAAATATGACATTGGTCCTTGCATCACTTGCAAAAAAGAAATTGCATAATTACATGGTCACTCGTAAATCTATTCTAACAGGGGTTCTGGAAAATAACACTGCAAATAGTCGTTTGTTGTCTATGACTACAATAATGTTAAAAACATCAAGAAAATGTTTATGGAAGCATAAAAAATTTAGGGTTCAATTAGATGAGGATGATGAATTTTCATGTTGGGGTGTTATCTATAGGCACCCTTATCAATATAGACTTTTAGATAACGTGAGGGACAGGGTGAAAGAGATTTTGCATTTAAACTCTCGTGTCTTACCAAATGAAAAGGATGTTGTGTGATGTTGTATATCGAAAGGAAACTATGAAAGTCATGCCAAACACATAACAAAGATCACACAAGTGGAAATGTTCAAAATTTTTATGGAGAGTAATGTTGATGTGAAGATTTCCTTAGCACATTTGTGAAGCTTAAACCATGGTATGTCAGTCCCATCGTTGTTCCCAACACATCTTGTTGTCGATACCATGTATAGTTCAAATTATATTCTTAGACATTTCTAGATTTTTGCTTGCAGTGCTAGCCAAATAACCCCCCTCTTATGAGTGTTCACGAATTTGTGTCTAAAATATTATGTGCACGAGAGAATGATCAAGTATTCTATAAGAAACAATGCGTCGAAGGTAAAAAATGTGAGGAATGTTCTGATTTGTCCCTTTTTAATGCTAACTACCGCATTGATGCAAATGATCCTCAATTATCAAATTGCATTGTGAAATGGAAGAGATATGATTATGTTGATTATACTCCTATTACAGATTCAACGGTAACATCAAGAAAGATTAATTTAGTTGAAAGTGATATCTCTTTGACAGATTTTATGAATTTTTTCAGGGATGAAATATATAAATATATCAAGCACTCTTACTCAGCACGATATCAAGATTTATATTTCAAGCAATCACGAGATGTATTTGGAAAAGGAACAATATTATTTATTGTTGATTTTTATGAAAATTACACTTTCACTCCAAAAAAGGAGATACATAGTGAATATTATCATTTAGATCAGGTATCTATACTTGTTCATATCATGTATAGACATGCAGAGCTTGATTTAGATGGTTTTGATAGCAATGAAAATAATTGTCAAGTGATTAAGGAGTATCATTTCTACATCAGTGATGATCATACACATGATACATGTTTTTTCCAACATTGTTTTGGTATGATTTATAAAGAATTATCAATACAAAAGGTTACTTTTAAATAACATTGAGTGTGGTCAGATGGTTGTGCTGGTCAGTTTAAATCATCATGATCATTCTTATGGTTGTCTCGCCTCCATAGAAACAATGATGTTCTCCACACATAGAGTTTTATTGAAACAAGACATGGAAAAAGAGAACATGATGGTTCTGAGGCCTGCCTAAAACATGCACTTAGGAGATATCAAATGAATCACTCTGCTTCTCTTCTTGCAAATTCAAACAATGTTGTTAATTGGTGCAAAAAAAAATTGAGCCATGAATTCGATGAAAGGATGGGTAATGTGAGAAGGGTTTTCCAAAATATTGTAATGGGTGATGTTGATAGATCAATGCCACATAATTGTACTGCAATCCTGAAAACAAGGGGCTTACATTCCATTAGGAATAAGAAAATGACAATATACACGCAATCGAGAAACAAAAGTACTCTTGTTTTGGTCTTGCATGTATTGATGATATATAGTCTTTGGATGAGTGTCAAAACCACACTAACAAATTTGTGAAACGTGGATACACCAAGAATCGACACCATTTCCGCCATTTGTAAATATCAACAATATAGAGCGCGACAATGAAGTGCTTGTGATTGACAAATATTATGTTCATGTTTCTAATTTAGTTAGAGGAGGTGATGTATTTGTTGTCATTGCACCAGTAGATAATCCAGAAAAAGTGTGAATTGTTATTTATTGAGATGCAATGGGTCAAAAAACACATTTATGCAAGAATTTAAAGACCCATCAAATTATACATATGGTGTGGGTTCAATGGTTTTAATGGGACATTTCTTTGCAGATGTAAGGAAATGTAAAGACCATATTCTTTTTCAAGACTACGAGTCAGATGTTATATGTGCTCAATACAGTCATTTGGTCATAGCATCTCGGTTGCAGTTGAAGGCAGTGAAGAGTAAGAAAAATTCCAAGCATCGACATTGAAAATTGTCGATAGAAGATCATAATGGCATACTTGATAATATGCCACTCGCACATTTCATAAGAATAAAAAACACATCAAGGTTGATGATTTTTTGTTATTTGATTCTAGGGTGGGTGGGTGGGATGGGAGAAATGAGCTTCCACCTTCACGTGGTTGGCCTCGTCAGTACATAATATATATATATATATATATAATTCTCAAAACTAAGATAATCTTTTTTGAACAATATTGATTTAAATATAGTATGGGTTTTGTTAAAGCTATATTCATATATGTTCTTGATGTTGCTGATGTTTTAATGGATTTAAATATAAATATTTAGTTTGAACATTACAGAACATCATTTCTATTTCTACTATTACATATATTTATAACATAAGTAGGCACAACATTATGATTTTGTATTACTAATAAAGATAACTAATGAAGATATAGTTCAACCTCAAGTTATCTCAAAGTTGAATTGAAATTCAACTACCACTAAACTAAAAAGTGAAATTCTATAGTTGTTTTCAATTACCAAATTCATTTAGGTATTAAACATTTAATTCTTTATTAAATATTTATTTTAAGTTAAAAAATAAATTATTTTATATCCAACATTTTCCTGTGTTTTTATTTATAATTAATTTATTAAATTTTGGGCTGCTACACTTAGTTACATTTTTCTCATTCATATTGAACATATAGAGGGAAACACTTAAAGCAAAGGAGTATAATGTATTGGAACATTCTTTTCAACTTTATGTGAAAACAACCTTTTGTAATGTAGAAAAGCAGGGCATATACATGTAATGAAAATAAGTTGGATTGAGAAGAAAATGAAAGAACATTAAAATATTATAGAGAGATCGAGATATAGTTTAAATGTAAAGAATTTTATTCAAAAAAAAGTCTATTAATGAATTAATGGTGGAAAACACTTCAATGCATAATGCAATCAAAGGTGCTAGGGTGATGGTAGTTTATCTTTGGGAAGAAATGTGATGGTCACACAAGTGGAAAACCATAATTTAATTTAATTTTTCTAAAACTTATTAAAAAATTATTTTCAATAGAAAAGGCCAATAGAGAAATATATATATATATATATATATATATATATATATAATTTACTAGAAACAACACAAGTTTGTGTGTGTAGGGGGTGGGGGTTGGGGGAATACTTGTGGATGTTTACTCTTGAAAAGGGTGAAAACAATTTTCTAGGACACTACTCTAGAGTTTATTTATATCTATCACACTCCTCTATAACTTATATTTTTCTAGTGCACTCCTCCCTCTCTCCTTCTCATATGACTCCTTCTCCTCAAATAAGTTATCTAATATGTCTTCTATCATTTTCTCAAATTGTCTATATAGGACTTCTAGATTACCACTCATAATGTATTTCTCTTCTCTTATCTCTCCATCCTCTCCTAAAATACTATCTAATATGTCTTCTCTCCTTTTCTCAAATTGTCTATATAAAACTTCTATATTACCTCTCACAATGTATTTCTCTTCTCTTATCTCTCCATCCTATCTTTCTTCAATTATTCTAGATCCAATTTTGAATTTTTTTGTTAAATTCCTCATCCCTTCTTCTCTTACCCCCTTGGTTACATGGGGATTACACCTCCATTTCATCTGGTGTCATTTTCATTAATCCTTTTTTCTACAAATAGAATTTTTACATACAATGATATCAATTTTAGTAACCTCCCTCTTAGACCTTCCTCAAAATTACTTAAGTTTTATGTGTTGAAAGTGTTGATATATTCAATAGAAAAATCCATTCCCCTAACATTATTTTACGAGCATGAAAACCAACAGTCTATTTTTCTTTTCAATATTTCTTGATTATAGATGATCAACTCTTAGTATTGATGGGCCTATTCTTCCACCATGCTAGATATACATTATAATGAACTACATTTTCTTGTTTGAAATTTTGATTTCACTTTCTTTGTATTTATCATCTAAAGGGTTTTCATGAAATAAATTATTATTTCCATATGTGAAATTGTGTTCTATTGTAGGAATGGAACCAATTATTGCTCTAAAAATAAACCATAGTTTAGCTAGTAAACAATAATAACCTACCGACAATGGCATTTTCAATATTTAAACAGGGGTAAGGTCTCACCCAAAAATGATAAGAATTACAAAAACATGTTTAATTATATAGCATGAAAATACAATATAATCATAATTTCTGATTCATAAACCATGCACACCATTAAGATTAAATAACAAACAAGATGCATCCATGTATATCACAAAATGTTTACAATGGAAACCTTGTCATAGTCATAAGATTGGTTCATGCAATCTCCTTATATTATGTGTACTAAAGAAGAGATTCAAGCCCTAACTCTAATCTATTTCATCATGCTCATACATGCCGACTGTAAAATCTAATTATATTGCTATATATAAGTTTCAAAAAGACAATAAACTTAGTTTTGAATAATTACAACTATTTATAATATGGGCACATGAATTAGCATGATACATTTTGATGCATTGATTATCTTGGTATGTTGGTCTTTTTGGTGCACTGAAAAAATAACTCATGCACATATTGGTATGTTGGTCTTTTTGGTGCGCTGTAAAGATAACTCATGCACATACTCAAAACTTTGAAAATACGGTGATGAAAAAAAAGAACATTATGTTGCATGAATAGTGATGGTGATAAAATAAAACAATTTTAGCTTCACAAATGTGTCAAGGGTGATCTTATCATCAATATTTCTGTCATGAAGATTCTAAAACAATTCCACTAACTTGGAATTAGTTTCATACTCATCTCTTCATATACGAAAGTGCACCACAGCCTTTTCATTCAATGAAACATGAGCATGAACATGGAAAAACTCCTTTCACCTTATCCCTCATAGTATATGGATGTATATCTTCATATGGTTGCTTAAAAAATTAATGGCAACAACAAATTCCATCATCTTCATTTAATTGAACCATAAATATTTTATACTTACAGGATATCTTCACCAAGAAAACACTCATTGACATTAAATGCTTGTAACATTTACCTTGTTTTATTATTTGTATACCTTGAAAATGAGTTTTGATCATATCATTTGCATTTATGTATTGTCTTAATTTTTATTTGCAGCCATGTTCTCAAATAAAATTGTGATGAAAATGTATATTGCTGCAACTACTAATAAAGAAATATAAATGGTTTAGAATTGACTTAGTGACTTATGTTTTTAACTTGTACATTAATAGAGTGTAAAAATCCTCTTATTATACATACAATAAAAACATTACTTTACTAATTTTATACAACAATTGGAAAGATTTTTTTAACAAATTATTCAGAATTTTAAGGAGTGGTTCAAAATTCTTCATGAATTATATGTCAACATCATACCAAAAAAGTACATCTAAAATCATCATGACACAAATAAAAACTTTTTAATTATGATCATTTATCATTTTGGTATTAAAAAAGGGTCAAATTTACAAATACATATTACCATTCAAATGTAACTGTTCAGATTCAACAAATGAGTAATTATATACATGATCCAGTGCAGTCGTCATTCTGGATACCACAGTGTAGCTGTCATTCTGGATAATAACCGCAGTAAATATGATCATAAGTTGTTTCACATAGTACCAAAAACTAGATAATAAGCTGCATAAAGATGATCATCAGTAGTTGTACATGGTGCCAAAAAAGTTTAAAAACATATTACACGTAGATAAACATAAACAATAGCTGACAGGTCATCAACATTTGGATGGAAAATTTTGTTCACAAATCCAATAGATGGATATTTGTAAGGGTAAGCATCTGGTAACCGAACCAAGATATTCCAAATGCCACATTCATAAGGTCCTAAAATGTTACACACAGTAGACATGTTCTGTCATATCATAACTTGAAATAGACTTTCAAAACAAAGTAGGAATCTGAAAATAATTTGGTTGTTAAAAAGACTTTCAAAACCAAATAAGAATCTAAGAACATGGCACTGAAAAGTTGCTAAACACTAAGATGGTAAAACAATGTGATCAAACTAAAAACTGCATACATAACAAGAGGACCCTAAACCCAAAATTCAGAAAACCTAAAATATTGCAATGATTTAAAGGAATAAAAGCAACTTCAAAAGAGAAAAAAAATAGGAAGAAACACAAAAAAAGTTCAATTTGATAATCTCAATCATTGGTTTTTGCTGAAATAATCAACAATCAGCAATAAATCAGAAATACAAAAAGCACATTGGAAGAATGTCAAAGAGAAAATGATCTGACAAGAAGAAAGATGGGGAACATGAGCTGAGCATAGAAAATGAAGGTGTAAATGATGAGAGTTCAAGCTGGCATCTTTTCCATAAGTGTTTACTGAGAGATGATGAGTCATCTCAAAATAAATCCATGATTAACAACAATGATTATGTGCATGCAGTAGCAAAGGATGGCAGTCAGCTTTGGAATCTCAGATTTGTGGGTATGAATGTAAGCCTATGGCTGTGAAAAGGGGGGAGATGGAAAAACAAAGAATATGAGGTCAAAGGAGAAGTTAGTAAAGTTTTTTTTGTTGTATTTATAGTTTTATTATTGACTAATAAAGGGAAGATTCATCAATTACTACGTGCTTTTCCTCTATACCATCAGTCTGTAATGTATTTGAATGTTTTGATGAATGTTAGTTAATGAAGAAGATATTTTATTATGCATAACCCTAACGAGGAACCGGTCTAAATGGATTAATGATAACAAGATATGTTTTTTATGCATGCATACCTAATATTGCGGAAGATATTGAGCAATTTTAAATGATTATATGACTGTGTGAAACATAGAATAGGTTTCAGATACTTGTAGTTCTATGTAACTCTGTGTGAGTATAATTGATGACACGGAGTTGTGCACAATCTTCTTGGAAGAGTACACTTTGCATAGCTAGGTAGAATATCTATAAGGGGTTCCAGTTCATATAAAGTTGGATAGAACCTCTATAGGTTCCAATTTCTGCAGAAGTTTGTCAAAGACTTAACAGAGTCCTATAAAGGAACTATCAAATGTGAGACTGTGTGATAAGGGCCAAGGGATCCTCTACAAATCTATCTCACAGAATGGAACAATGAGATAGGGAAGGTTAAGTTCCTATGAACTTCATGAGACGATATTAATTTCTGTGTTATTGTAGTATAGTCGAGAATCCAGAGGCATCGCAGACTGAATGTGTAAATCTGGAAGAGATAAAGCAAATGGATCATACACAGTCAATTAAAGGCTGAGTGTCCTTGAAGTTTAGATGAATGATAGTTGTGCATTATCCAGGGTGATCAAACTGTAGGGAATTGATGAAAAATTGTTAAGTGGTTGACTTATTGACGAAGAAATTTTTTCACGGGATAAAAAATTGAATATGATGAAAATCATCTAAAAATAAATCCATGATTCACAACAATGATTTCGTGCATGCTAAAGGAGATGATGACACTCAAAATTCTGCAGCCAATAGTAAGGACAATAAATTTGTTTCAGGCAATATAGTCTCTCTAGATAGTCAACAAACAACCATCTTTTACTTGAGCTAGAAATGGGCACTAAAGATGAAGTGACCAAAAGAAAATACTGGGTTGAAAACAATATTTGAATTAATGATCCACTAGTGGAAAGCGTATGCTAGAGATTAAGAAGGCTATATTAGATGAAAAGTTGTTTCACTCCGTGAGAGAGCCAATTCTACCATGGTTGAAAAATAGGTTTCTCTCACTTATCCGAGAGAGAAATTATCCATTCACAAGAGGACAACAACATATGACTCATTTATTGTTTCTAAATAGCATACTAACATGGAATTATCGTGTATAGATTCAAAAATGGGTGCAAGGTTTGATGAAAAGCACAAGATTACTAAGAATAGTGAGATTGCACATACAACATTGTTATGGACAATTCCTAGTGCATGATTCCGTCATGGTCCCAACCAGATCTACAGTGTATGAGCATGTAAATAGAGAATGTACAACTGACATAAATGTGGGATATGAGGTTACACCAATTGATAAGGTTGAAAAAACTTCCTATAATGTCCTAAAAAACAAATATGAAAAGTCTATTATATGGGATCCAGCTGAATTGTATATGATGCCAGAGAGAAATTCTGAAAGAGACTCCCTAATTCTAGCATGGAATCATATGGCCGATAACGATCCCCAATTTTTAGTTAACAATGCTGATAAAATGTATCTTGATGAAGACTCCAATGGTCACACGAATGCACAAGGGTATTTTCCAAGGAAACAAAATGATAAAATTGTCAAGTAACTATTGGGAATGAAAATAGGATGCAAGGATGGGAAATTGAATGAAAAGCAAGTCCCAGCAACAAAAAAAACTGATATAGCTGCAAGGAGTGGAAAATCAACAAAGTTGACTTCATTGGTAGAAGCACAGTTTGATGAATATGGATGTCATTGATGACAATATTAATGACTAAGGAAAAATGACAAGTGGCAAGATCGATGGAATGAACAAGATAGATCACATGGTTTGAGGATATGGTACAATCATGGAATTGACAAACAAGACAAAGCTTGGTGACATGGTTTAATAATATTGGCACAAGACATGAAGAAAATATGGCATGGAGGATGATGACTTGGAATAAAATACAACAAGAAAAATATCAAGTGGAAAAACAAGGTGTAAATGCCAAGAATGGGCCAAAGGAAAACAAGGATGACATGGGGGATGAAGTGGATAAGGAGAAGAGGCTACGTGCATCTTCTACAACCAGCTGCATGCATCATTGTTAAGGTTGTGCAGGAATGAAAATGGAAAATGAATATTGTATCACATGATGGAAAACTTGTTGGCTGCGAGCATGCTATGGGCATTCCCACACCCTAGCTACGGGCTTCCCATGTGCCAATGCATGGAGACAGAGACGTGGATCACTTAATGACTGAGAAATATGATTTAAATTTATTAAATGATAAAATAGAAATAAATGAGACAAGTAGGATTCTATACTGAATAAGTAATTCTTGTAAATAAAATATTATTTGATGAACAAAGAATTAAAAACAAATACAAAGAAGTCGGCTCCAATCAAATAAATTAATTTATTCTTTGATAGGTTGGCTCCAAAACCTTATGGGAAACAAGTATAAATAAGCCCACATTTTGATTTTTGAATTAAGAAATTTGGATAAGCTCTGAGGAATTTCACGGGCTCACTGAAGAAATTCGTGGAGCTTTACTGAGGCTGCCTTAGAACTAAGATTTTATAGCACTGTATAATTTATTTTTTGAAGTGAAAAGAGATCACAGTTGTCACTATTTTTAAGGGAAAATCATGGAGTATAAAGAGAGCTCTTATTTCGGTGGTTTTGTGGAGAATTTCTAGGGCCATAACAACAATAGTTTATTAGCAGTTAAGTTTACTTGTGATTGTTTTGAAACAACAGAGAAGTGTTCTGCTTTACTTTTGTTTTATTTCATGTTGACAGTCCCTCGATGGTGACCAACAGTGTTCAATTGAATTCATGGATGTTCTAAGTTTGGAGGGTAGCCGAGATAAGTTTATGTGGAAAAGAAGAACCAAAAACATTCTTGAAGTCTTGGTATGAACAAATTCTTGAACTCCTGTATATGAGCAATCAGTATTGATGATGAATTGTTTTGATGATTGGCTTGACAAGAAATATGATCTTGATGATAGTGAATTTATTGACATCAATAGTCTTGAAGTGATTTTTATGCACAGTGGAGAAGTGATCTCAGTCCTAGTCCAAAATCCTTGAATACTTGGAGATATATAATGGCATGATCAACAACTAGTGCAGGACAATATAAATAGTGACTCTTGGAGTCATGGGTAGCTGTGATAATTGATAATTGAGTAGACTTGAATATTTGATGGCGATAGGTGTGATACAATCAGTGACAGGACAGTGTGAAAGAAGATTATATCGCATGTCTCTTGTGCATTGTGTTAATTATTATTTCAAGAAGAATAGCAACCAAGCTCTATTATTACAGATGGGAAAGCAAGGTGGTGGATTAAAGGCCAATGACATGGTTTCAAAGTCAAGTTCAAATGGCTTGGATAATTTTAATTCAAAGAAAAAGCAGTCACTTGTTGCAAAGAATATTTCTTTACCTATTAGTGAAAAATATTCGTTTGTTGTTTTTTATTTTTGTACTGTGGTAGAGATCATTCAAATCATCATTACTTGCAAAGGTCTAAGAGAATTTTGTATCCAATCCCATGGTTAAAACAACAAGAAAATGAACACAACAAAAATTAGTGTTATCCATAATTTCAAGCAAACTTCCAAGAATGCACCAGATAAAACTTGAATCCATGCCCTTTTAGGTTTCATGGATTAGCCAAAATAGACAAGAAAGAAATGAGGATTGAAGTCTCAACCTTTTAAAATGATGTAACATAACCATGACATTAAAACCAATGGTTGAATTTTTTAATATGGATCATACTTTACATGAGAAATAACACAAAAATAAATGGAATACCTGCTAAAAAAATCTATACTCAAATAAAACAATTTTTAAAAGAATAAATCCCTTTAACAAAAATAGCAAATATATGAGAACAAAGATAGAATCTGTAGCTCAAAATTTATGTTGTCCTCCAATTTCAAAACAAGGTCCACTACATGAAATTATATATAGAACTCTTACCTCACAAATTTTGCAATTGTCTATCAAAAATATATCTATATTGTGGCTTGGGACAGTGCAAATCTTGGATTATCAGTAATTAGTTCACCAACCAAAACAATAATTTCCAATTTTCATATAGCGAACGATAAAATATTTAACAAGATAAATCATTAAACAAATGGATAGCATATTAAATTAAAAGATTTAGTTTTTAAATTGACGAGGCACAATGGTCAAAAGGTGGCATATAAGCAAGTGAAAAGTCTTGGATTAACAAAGTTTTGTTCACTAACCCAAAAAAAAATTATAAATTTACATATAGCCAAAAGATGAAACTTTTAGCTCAACTTGATATTTGCTGAAGGAACCTATGTATGAAAATGAGATTGCAGTCAGAGAGTTGAAGAATGAATTACTTTCTGAAAGTAATTTTGAAACTCAGAGGAAACAAACAAAAAAATTAAGAGGGAAATTGTTGAAATTTAAGGGTTAGTGATGTTTTAATAAAAGTAATAAACATAACTGCATGAACATATAAAATTCATATTTAGAATAGTGTTAGTAGTAAAACTTTAAACTGTAATAAAGCAAGAACATAATTTTCATCTCTTTCAAGTTAACGTTTTCCTTGTCACTACGTTAAGGTTGTTCATTGAGATGTCATACGATATTTCATGTACAAGAATGAATAAATAATGTGTAGGAGATACAACATTAAGGAGTCACAACCATTATTTGAATCCACTATATAATCAGATAATTCTGAGTTTGATCTTGTCACTGAAGGGACAAGTCATACAGGGTAAACCATATATGTACCTTGAGAGAGGGTTAAAGAAGACCGAAACTGACCTTAGACTCTTAGTCAACAGAAAGAGAGGTTTCAATCAAAATCACAGGCTTGACTAATTCAATCATGTACAAAATAGTCATGCTAAGGAAACATAGTCACTTAGCACAAGAGACACTCAGTCATACTCATACCCTCTAATAGTCATGTTGAGTAACTCAAAGTCCACAGTTGAAAAATAACCTCACAGTCACTCAGAGGATAGAACCCAGCACACAAGAAAAACATATAAGAACTAACGCTTAGAAAATCGTGAGGTAGGAGACCGAGAAAAATGTAGAGACTCACGCTCATAAAAATTGTGAGGTAAGCGGGTTAGAAAGATGTAGAGACTCACCTTACAAGATGAGACATAAATAAATAAAATGCATAGATAAAGCTCAGCCTGTGAAGAAAAAATAAATCGTAGAGGTAAAAATCAGAGCGTGAATGAACAAATTGCGGATCATAAATGAAGAAATCATAGAGGTAAAACTCAGCCTGTGAAATGAACAAGATGCAGAGGTAAAATCATGGAGTGAAATCACAGAGGAAAACCTGAGAGACAAGCTCACAGGAAAGAGGAGAAAATTAGATAGCAAAGGAGATAACACGTGCTGGAGAAAGCGATGATAGCAGAGATCGCAATGAAATAACAGGATGAGAACACAATGAGATAACCCTATGATCAAGTAAGAATAGGACCATGAGTCAACAACCACAAGATCAAAGTAAATCGTAAAGGTGGCCAAACATTCAATTAGGACCAATAAGACCAAATAATTTTCTCTCTCTCAAGGTACATAGTTTAATATATACTTTCGTCATCACTGTATAAGGGGAAAATCCAAATGGATGGTATGATCCTTTTTTCCTTAACACTGCTCCTAAGCGATAGGCACTAGAGACATCATCAAGGCGTCGCCAGTCCCTTGATAAGAAACCTATAAATAACCTATTAGGAGAGGGGACATCATTATCTTCCATTCTTAATGAATGGATTTCAGCCTTAGGATTAGTTTGAGTCTCACACTGAATCGGGTTGATTAATCCCTAGACCCTGACAGGGTCCTCCATTCTCTCACAGAATGGTTTTTAGTACTAAGGTGAGTTTCAGTATCACACTAAAACTTTATCAACTACATGCAGGACCTACTTGAACATTGTGTCCTTGGTTCCAGACCAAAATATCGCTTCCTCTACCTCCAATATCTACTTTGACATCGTGTCCCTATCACTAGACCAGAATACCCTAGATGCATAAAGGGGCCCTACAGACATGCTAGGGGATTTTCCCTGGCATCAACCCACTTGGTCCTAGACCAAGAACCCCATGAGACTACTAGGAGCTCTATCATACCTTCTAGGTTCTTACTCTATTCTAGTCAACTAACTAGGGTAACATCCTGTCTGAGAATGGGTTTTGCATCTCCACAAACGTTAACAAAAATGTATACAGTGGAATTGAGGATATACAGGTGATAGGAAAAGAAGAAGAGGAAATCCAATAGCTTGAAGATGATGATCTTGAATCTATTTTGAAGCGACAGTGGAGAAGGTAGTTAAATTCCTTCAACATTTT
Organism: Pseudotsuga menziesii; assembly: GCA_001517045.1. Lineage (NCBI taxonomy): Eukaryota > Viridiplantae > Streptophyta > Pinopsida > Pinales > Pinaceae > Pseudotsuga > Pseudotsuga menziesii. The sequence goes on from LPNX010559251.1 coordinate 46,445, forward strand.
TTATTTCAAGTGCCAAGATGACTAGTTCGAACCTGATGTCGAGGGATGCATATAAGGTGCTTTTCTGTATGGTAGTTTCTACATAGAATAATGGTCAAGATATAGTAGTATTACTGCGTATAGTCAATTGAAGGGGTTATAGATAGAAAGAAAAATATCCTACGTCTCTTGTGTGTCCCTAATTGGATCAAATGGTGGGAGTATTACAATACAAGGTCTAGAAACCTAGAAGGTTACAACCAACAAGACATAATGATAGTAGAGAGTATGAACAGTTGCAAACAAAGGTTTGGGACCCCGAAAGATAAATAATGAAGACACATGACCAGGTACAATACATCAACCCCGAAAGAAAGAGAGATCATTTCGTGAACTCTGAGGAAAAACATCAACCACCTTTTACAAGATGGATCATCCATACATGTCTAAGGAGGAAACATAAAGAGCCTAGTTTAGTATATCAAAGGAAGTTCTCGGCGAAGTGTACTAATATCAATACCCTCATAGGAGAAGTAGTGTCATGCTAAAGATATCCAATATGATTCTAAAATACTCAATCATCCATACTCGAAAATAAAGCAACCAAAAGGTTGAAGAGTAGGAGGTACAAGATCTTCTCTAGAAGAGTTGTATCGTATCTTCCCCAATAGCTATTTCCTCATAATATTTAGTGAAGGAAAGTAGGCCCTCAGCCATGGGGAGAACTTCCTTGGATAAACTTTCTTCCCTCTTATTATGTTCTCTAAAGACATGATAAAAGTCTAATGTGTGAAATAAGGCCTTCAACTCCATAATGTTGTCACACCAACCATCCAAAGCAACGGCAGAGAGATCTGCCTTATCATCTAATCCCAATTAATTATTACAGAAGAGTCCCCATATACATGGAGAGAGGAAATTCCAAACTCTTTTGCAAAAAAAAATAGAGCCCAAAGATCTAATAATTCTGCTGTGGTGTTGTTGTTGTTCCCACATCCCATATTGGTGCTCTAGTGTAGGTGCTCTTATACAATATTTGTGAAGGTATTTGATCTTTGATGAATGTTAATTTTTGTATAATAATTTAGTTGTGCATAAACCAAATAAAACCACCCCAATACTAGGGTTTTACCTCTATGAAAACTCGAAAAACTATGCTAACAACCAATTGTCATAAAATAGTGCATATCAACTCAAAGTCTCCACATGTGTGGGCTCAAAACATTATTTAATGTTAACACATGAGTGAAGAAGGCTACGAGTGAAACCCCCATAAGCAAGAAACATTGGGAATATGTCAAATCACCAACTAACTACATGAATATGTGTTCCCAAGGTTCCAAGTGTGAAGGACAAGAAAACAATGAACTATTAAATGTTCAATACAATGAAAAGTACATACACTGAATGTGGAGCACTAATGATTTGCAACTAGAGCAGATCAATCTAAGCCTTCAAACTGGAACACCAATTGCTTATGGTTTTCTGTGGGATGAAAAGTGAAAATGAAAGTCAATATTTCCATATATATATATATATATA
>LPNX010559251.1:48016-151814 GCA_001517045.1 Pseudotsuga menziesii
AAATAAATATCCATACTTGCATCCCCGGTGGAAATTGTGAAACTAGAATTTCCTCTACATCTATATTTGTGCTACTAGCCTCTGTTTCTTCTGGGTCAAACAAATTTGTATCATCAACGTCGTCATCATTGATGAATTTGGTATACTGCATAAATTTCATATAATTTATAGACAATAGATTTGGAGAATAAAAACATTAGATTTCATATAATAAATATCATATATTCTAGCATACTTATGTACCATGCCTCTATTTTGATTTTGTCGAGTGATGACTCGCTTATAATTATCTCTATAGTATGTTGCATACTGCTCAAGCTCTAAGTGACTCATACGTTTCAAGTGATCATAAAAATAATCATCAAATGGGCCTCCATCCATACTAGATAGAGATGAAATATTATGTAGGCTGATTTCCACCCCTTCCAGTGCAGTCCCAACATAGTCTATTATCTCTTCCCTCACCCCTATTGCTATTTGGGATGTCATTTCCAAATCCTATGGTAAATATATGACTCTAGTATGTGGTTATACTAATCAAGGCATCAAATACCTATAATGAACATCTCATCGTGCATCAAGTCGTTCATATATACGACATTTTCCAACACCATAGAAACTGGATATTGTATCTGTATAGTCGGGTTCCATGTTAAACTCGAACTCTGCAATCAACATCTTAACAAAATATTGAGGAACCTTCTCATTATTTGGGAAATTCCCATATGCACACAAAAACCTCAAATAAATATGTGGTGCAATCAATGGATCATTGGATCTTGCAATATTTAGACATTTTTTTCTCTTCGGTCCGCAAGTCAAAACATGAAAATGCCATTTCCTTTGTGACAAATTTATTTACTTCTTCAAACTTGTGGCGACTCATCACTGAAAATCGCCTCTTATGGATCATATCATCAAAAATATGGGTTGATGGTCCAACCCCAATATATGTCTCAATCAAACTATTCATATTGTGCAAAACAATTTGGAGACATTGTTGAATACCACAAGAGAGATTTGAAGAATCAAGGTCTACCTACGATCTCAAGGAACGCTCCTTCATCTCTTCCACAGTCATCATAGCGATGGTTTCTCCCCAAGAAGTATCCTCAGGAACATATCTAGGATGACTATAAATATTATCATATCTTTCATTGTGAGCATATTGATGCACGTGATGATGTCTCCTTGTCTCGGTAGCTCGATTAGCATCAGGAGCAACAAACCCTGTAAGAAGTAAAATGCACGGGCAGGTATTAAAATCTATATATATAATTTTTCAATCAAATTATAATCATTTAAATAAAATGTGTTCATTACAAATATCTGATGCATCCTCTTCTACCCCATCATTATTGTTAGAATTTCTAGAATCCCCTATACAAAACCAAAAATTGGCAATCACATGTAAGTTAACAAGAAAAATCATCTAATTTTTCTTAAATAACACAATCATGTCAAACACGAATTCTAGTCAGAATGTACATGTAAACAACCTCTACCTTGCGAAGGTGTATCTGAGGAATAATACAATGATTGTGTCCTATGGGTTTGTCCATCGTCCCTTGTACACCCCTCAGACATACATATGTCATGCTCAGAGCCACCACTTGTGCTTGTAACAAGATCTTAGAAAGATGTGTAAAATCAAATTTATGCTTATATAGACTTGAGTATGAATTAAATAACAATTGAGTTTACCTGATGATGACCTCATGGAGTGTGGCTGCATAGTACTCAATATTGCTTTAGTCTAAAGCTGTGAAGCTATGCATGATAAGAATATTCCACATGTTAAAAAACATGTCAAACAATAATTATAGTCAAAATTTACGTAAACAATCTCTACCTAGAAATGGCGTATCTAAAGAATAAGACACTAAATGTGTCATCTGTGTTTGTCCAGCGGCCCCTGTAGACCCCTCAGATAGACGTCTATCATGCTGAGAGCCACCACCTTTGCACAACAAGATCTTATATTTAGATGTGTAAAATAATATTTATGTTTATATATACTTGAGGATGCATTGAACAACAATGAAATTTACCTAATGTTGACCTCTGGGTCTATCGCTGCATAGTATCCGAGTTTTCTTCACCCTGGAGCTGTGAAGTTGTGCATGATAAGAATTTTCCACATATTAAAAAAAATGTCAAGTTTAAATTTACCAAATTTAACATTGTGCACCTGTGCATGATGAGAAATTCTCACATTAAAAGCATGTCAAAACATGTCAAAGAAGATAAATATATTTCTGATTAACAATCAAATAGGTCAAATATGATCTCTTAAGAAGGTTTTGGCTCAAGTATTCCCAAATTTGGAATACCCTAGTTAGAAAGAACAACATTCTCTCAACCTTCACCTCCCCTATCCCTTATCTCTCATCAATTTGGTCCAATAATTCAAGGCGTTCCTCCTCCATCTCAATCCTTATCTAGGAAATAATAAGTATAAGACAATTTTCCCCTTGGTTTAGAATATGGGACCTTAGTTCTTACAACTAGTAGGGAAAAGTAAACAACTGGACAACAAATATAGGAATCTAGAAGATATTCTGGTGTACATGGTTGATGAGGAGGAAGAAGCACCACTATGACAAGAACAAATAATTGATTTAAAAGTAATTTTTGAATACAATGATTCCTCAAGTGACATATCTAATTGGACTACAATATACACATCTAATAGTAGACCTCACCAAATAGACATCATGAAAAAAAATGCAGTCCCCAAGGATGGTTATGCATCCCAAACTAGAGTGAAACACATCACATGGTCTTCATTTGGAATCCCTATAAAATTATGTTGTTGATTAAGGAACACATCCTACTTGGGATAAAAGAGGATTTCTTAGACATCTCTTTTCATTCCTTTAAAAAAAGAGCACAAAACCATACTGTGAAATCATTAGACATTTCTTAGATACATGCCCTTATTCTTCAAATTTATAGGACAAAAGTGTTGATCCATTGAAAGAACTTATCATGTTACATGGAACCATGTCGTATCCATAACCAATTGGGTTCTTAATCCATTTGAGAATTTGATTCTCAATGGATTGTGGAAACTCCACTTACACGTATTGGCAATGGCGTATCTAAAGAATTTTCCACATATTAAAAAACATGTCAAATTTAAAATTTCCCAAATTTAACATTGTGCACCTGTGATGATGATAAATTATCACATTAAAAGCATGTCAAAACATGTCAAAAAAGATAAATATATTTCCAATTAACAATCAAAAATCTCAAATATGTGTTACACTGAAATATTGTCCGCTTGATCCATGTGTTAACCCTTTACCTAATCCCCAAATTTCTCTCTTCTAAGGTTGACTGAGATTGATATTTTCCTGCTTTTTTCCCTCTTTAAGTAGGTCGACGCTCTTTTCCTTCATGCTAGGAGCGTCAAAGGTGTTTTTCCCTTCATGATAGGTGCACCAATGTCGGCTCTTTGTCGCCCACTACTAGGAGTGCTGACGATGTTTTTTCCCTCTTTCGAAAGTGCTCAAATGGTGTTTTGAGGGAAAGAAACATAGATTCGAGACCCTTCTCGAAGGTAGATGAGGTGGTGATTTATCCCAAATATTTAGGTGAGGAAGGACTATGGTACTATTATCCTGGTGGAATTTCTAGGTGATCCCTACCATTCTCTGGAGGATTGGATTTGGCTTGGATTGTTGGATGGAAGATTGTAGCATTAAGGAGAGGTTGTGATATTCCTACCTTTTTGTAATTCTATGTATCTCCCTGATTACAATAATACAAATCTCTTTCCATAAATGTTATTGTGTTGATGATTCTTAGAAATTTCTTCCTTAACTATTAGCTTAGATCAATTATATGTTTGGATACGCATATATTGTTTGTTTGTTTCCACATTTTTTACAGGGTTTTGCAGCTAAATATATAAAGATTCTGGAGCTTGGGTTAACAAAGAGAGAAGAGGATCTGCATATTTCAAGTAGGTGATCTATCTATTGCTTTTCATTTCTATTTGATCTAGGAAAATAGATTGTATTATGTATTTGATTTGTTCTAGATCCACTTGGACTAGGGAGATCTGGCTTGATTCCAATTGAGTAGATTTATCTGATAAGAAAATTTGGCAACCATACTGGGGAAGTACATAGATTTGATTTCATTTTCTTTTTGATTTCATATCTATATATCAATCCTTTTTCTAGCCTCTAGAGACCTTTCCTCCTTTGTATTTTGTCTTTCAAGAGTGGCTTGCATCTTCTTAATGCTCTTTGGCTCACTATAAGAACTTCTGCACTTTTCCCATAGAAAATTTGGCTTTTACTCTGTTTGTTTCTCCACCGGCATACTTGGGTCATGTGGACAGAGCGTCATTGGCATCATTTTTAGTGTTGTAAGTATTGGCTCTATAGGGGATTTTTTCCTTAGGAGAACATTCCTTATTGACACTTTTACACTATGTTGTAAGTGCACCGCTACCCTCATAGGCTCTCTTCTGCATCCTAGTAGGTGTGTGTATCCCTTATAGATGCTCTTTTGTAGTGGAGAAAAAGTGCCTACCCCTAATAGGCGTTCTAGTGGAGTACAGGAAAGTGCACCGCCCTTTGAAACTCAGTTTTTGGCTCAGATTTTATTTTATTTTGGGTTTTGGTTTGATGGATTTTGGTTTTTAGGCTACATGTGATAGTCATAGACCCTCTAGACCCAACATTATCTCTTCCTCCCCTCATTCATTGAGTCTTGGTTTCATTTTCGTTGTTTTGGAGCAATTCTTAATTGTTTTGGAGTTGTTTGGGTGCTTGTCATATTCCTTTTTTATTTTTGAATGAATGGAGTGCTGTAGATATTCTCTATTTTTTTGTTTGTAGATCTGAAAATAATATAGATATCAAATTTAATTTTGATACCTGCATTTGAAAAATAAAATTACTTCTTTACTTTTCTTTGTGCATTCTTAAGATGTGTAGTATCTTTGATTTCATTTTCACTTTTTAGACTATTATTGTAAAAAGATAGAGCTAGTGCACTCTAGGAAAGAATTGCTATTTTCTTTATTGTTCAGATTCATGTTTGTTTGAAGAGAAAAATCAATCAAAAGAGAAGAAAATTGAAAAAAAAAGAAGCTCCCCCCAGACTCCCCTTGCTCGTGTATGAATTCATAGGTCTTTAGAAGAATTGTATTTGATGTTGATCTTTAAAAGCTTCATAATTTCCTTTGAATAGAGCTTGGTTTTCATAGATCTTTTAGTTGTGTCTTGTTTTAAGAGAAAACTATTTCCCTACCTTAGGTAGTTTTCATCGAAAGAGAAATGTGCATTATCATGTATCTAGGATTTGCATTCTTTTTACATTTCATGTCTACACATCATGCATCCACTTAACCGATCAAGATAAAATTAACGCTAGCTTAGGTTTAAAATCATTTAGTAATTGTGTGTAAGTTAATTACATGTTCGGGCATCATAAAACATAGCAGCTATTGTTAATTTGTGTGAACTACAACCTGTGACTCACGCAGTTCTTCCACGTTCTGTCAGTATATCGAACAACCTTTCACATACCCTTTAGGTATATAGAAAGGCACTTTATGTACTCGATTGTATATTGGAAGGCCCCTTGTGAATGGTTGTGCATTATATAGCAATACTATCGATTTGAGCTCCCCTGTAGCTAGCATATATTGGGAGACCTTCTTAGGATTCCTGTGACCATCTAAGTTATCCTTTTGGCCTGTCTTGTGAGGTTCCTGAATTTTGTTCGACTCCTATTCACACATTTTTCTTGTGGATTTTAGAATTGAGTAGTGTTTGATCTTTTCTGGTATTTCATAGATTCTTAGAGAGTTCAGATATGGGAGACTCTCCCAAGACCACCAGTCAAGAGAACTGTTTTCAAGGTATGTCTTTTGTTTCTCCCCCTTATCGAGATTTTGTTCCTCCCTTCATGGCCATTTTTAACCTTCTTGGATTGACTATAGGATTACCTCTATGGTTATTCTCCAATCCTGTCATACCAAATGCATCCTTTGTGTCGTATCATAGTCCTTTACCGCATGAGCATCAACCTCATGTGAACCCTTCTCCTTCTTCCTCTATTGTTGAATTGACTTTCCTTTCTTCTTATTCGCCTATTGAAAACTCTAATGTTAGTAAAAGGGTGGCTAAGAAGAAGATGAAAAGGAAGGCTAAGAAGAAGAACACTAAGTAGAAGCTCATCACTCCAACCTCTGATCTTCATGTTGGAATCCCACCAACCATTGGTCATCATGCTGGGAGTATTGATGTACCTACTTTCGGCACACGTAAAGTTAAGTTCCCTTGTATACTTTGTAAGGGTGATCACATTCTCAAGGAATTTCTTGGTCTTTGCCTTGTGTCAGAAGTGTAGTCTAAACATCCTGTGTCATCGGTCTCTAATCATCATGCTGATGATGCCCCATCAACCAATGACTCTTTAGTTAAGAGTTGAAAAGGAAAGATCAAATATCCTTACTTGCTATGTAAGGATATGCACCACACCTACCTGTGTCCTCGCATGGATGAAGCTTCAAAGTTGTTGGAAGATCTTACTGTTCCCCAGCAAGAGATTCCAACCAGTTATCATAAGTTGTCCCTTGACATCCCATTGGTTGATCAATTGGTTGATCCAAGTCCATCCTTGGTCGATCCCACTCTTTTGTTCAAGAGTGAAGTTGAAGTGGTCGATCCCACTCTTCTGTTCAAGAGTGAAGTTGAAGTGGTTGATCCAAGTCCATTTTTGGTTGATCCCACTCTTCCTTTAGAGAGTGAAGTTAAAGTGGTCGATTCAATGTCATCTCCACCCATTCCACTCTTTCATTAGAGAGTGTTGAGACTAAAGTAGTCCCTTTGACACAATCTTCGTCTGGTCCCACTCTTCTAATCGAGAGTGAAAACCATCCTGAAGAAGTTTTTGTAGTTAGTTCTGATTCTTCAATGCAAGATCAAGTTTTATCTCTTTCGACAGAACCCTCTCCAAGTAGTGAGGTTATTTCCTTTGACTGGAGTAACTTAGAAAAATATCATCTTTAGTCGAGTGTTCCTTTCCAGAAAGTTGTATGAGTTACTGCTAAAAGTATACTTTGCACTATCGTTGATGAAGGGGATTTTGTTAGTATTCTATCATCTACTGCTTGGAAATCCATAGGTTCTCCTCTGCTTGTGCCAGCTACTTATCAGATACTGGCTTTTAGTTGAATACCTACATCTCCTTTAGGGATCCTTTCTCAGTTTCCCATTACATTGGAAGGAAAAACTGTTTGTATCGATGTTATGGTAGTCCAAGTTCATTTATATTTCAATATTCTCCTTGTGAGTGATTATTTTATGCCATGAAAGCTATAGTGTCCACACTCTTTCGAGTAATTTATTTTCCCCATGATTGGAATATTGTGACCATTGATCAGCTTTCCTTTGTTAAGCCTAATCATATTATGACTCCTAGTCATCAGACTTTCATGAATGTCTCGTGTGTTCTTGTGATGCCTTCCCCTTCTAGTTAGCTTCTTCCCATCATAGGTAAAATGGTGGGCATGGCTCCAGCCTCTGGATATCATACTGAAGTTCAATCATTAGCTTCTTACGTAAGGGGGAAACCTGTCAACCTATGGACATCATGTTGGCTTAGAATAAATGCCAGTGAGCATAGTTCCCATATTGTGTCAAGCTTGTTAAAAAATGAAACAAATATGGTGAGAATAGTTCCCATTCTATGTCAATCTCATTAAAAAATGAAATACATGCATGTGAGCATAGTTCCATTTCTGTGTTAAGCTTGTGAAAAAATGAAAAAGATTCCCATGAGCATAGTTCCTTTTCTATGTCAAGCTCATTAAAAAATCAAACAGACATTGTGAGCATAGTTCACATTCTGTGTTAATCTCATTAAAAAATGAAATGGATGTCCTCAAGAATAGTTACTTTATGTTTCAAGCGTGTGTAAAAATGAAACAAGTCTTTTCAAGCATAGTTACTTTTTGTTTCAAGCTTGTGTAAAAATGAAATAGGTCCCCACAAGCATTGTTACTTTCTATTTCAAGCTTGTGTAAAAGTGAAATAGGCCACCTTGAGCAGTGTTTACTCTTGGCTTCAAGCTCGTTAAAAAATAAAATTGACCTTTACCATAGTTCATTTTTCATGTCAAGCTCATTAAAAAATAAAACGGATTTTTCCATTGTGTCAACACTCAATGAATCTTGGGGGGGCATGTACCCTATATCTTTATTGGTATTAAGTTACTTGAAAGTTATACTGGAGGCAAGTACCAACCACTGCACATCATGTTGGGAAGTCACCCATCAATGGGATCCATTTTGAGCATAATTTCTTTTTAGTTTTGAGCTCATTAAACCATGAAACGACCTTTTGAGGATAGTTCATTTTCTATTTCAATCTCGTTAAAAAATGATGTAGGTTTCCTTAAGCATAGTTTACCTTTTGGTTTCAAGATTGCACAAAAATGAAACCATGTTTTTAGCATAGTTCTTATTCTGTTCCAATCTTGTTAAAACATGTAGATACCCTGAGCATTCTTTCAACTAATCTTCGAGCTCGTTAAAAATAGTAAGATGGTGTTGAGCTTACTTTTCATTTTTTGTGCTCTGGTTAAAACATGAAAACTAGTTTGGGCTTACTTTATCGCTTTTCCTACTCTGAATTCAAATATGGAAAAGGTTTTGAGTACCTTTTATACCTTTGTTGTGCTCATTAAAAACTCAGTGAAGACGTATCAAGTATAGTTTTACTATTTTTCATACACGTAAAAAATTGAATTATGAAAAAATAACTAGTTTCTGAGCTATATTTAAGCTATTTTGAGTCTCCTTAAAAACATAAAAAGATTGCCAAGTGAGCTTGTTACATTCACGCTTGTAAAAGAATTAGAACAATCAATTAGTCGGTGGTAGGTTATCTCTTTTTCGGACCAACTAGCCTTATTTACAAAAAAAGAACCTTTTGGAGTTTTCTTAGTCATTTCAGACTCTCTAAACATGAAACGACGAATGTGTTTGCTTTCATTGGACTCGTAAAATCAAACAATGAAGGACCATTTCTCGGAATGGACCCCTCATTTCTCGGGCTCATAAAACATATGAGATTGGACTCGTCCAAAGAACGAGCTATATCGAGCGTTTGTTACCCTTTTCCAGCTCGTTAAAAAGAAACGAGGTACTCATCAATCATGATGGGGAAATTAAGGAAAGAGTTTGTATTTTGTTATGGAAGTACATAGTCACTCTTGAACATGGCACTCATTTGCATATGCATTTCATTACTTGGGTATTCAGTTTGTCTTCGAGTCTTGCTAATTCCTAGAGTCTTCTTACTCCTTTGAGTTGTCGCAGAACACTCTCACTGTCAGTTGCATTGGGGGATTGGTGTCGTTCTCATGTCAATACTACCAAGTCATGCCATGCCCATGTTCATGAAAATTTTGGTCATCCTTTCACTGTATACAGTCAGTTTACCTTCTATCATGTTGGTCATTTCTGAGTTAGTATCATACATCACTCTATTTTCTGGTTTACTCCAAAACATATTTGATCATGTTTTGTGTTGATGATGGGGGATTCATCATGGACCTCCTTCAATGGGTCTGTTCCTGTCAATTTCAACTCCTTATATAGGAATTAGACTTAGAAACCAAGACAAGTACCTTGGGCCTGCATGCCTTAATGGAAGGTTACCTCGCTTTTGACATGAGTTTACATCATCAAATCTTGATTGAAATATTTCATCGACTGTTAGACTCCAAGTCCTTTATTCACATTCAATGGTATGTACTAATATACCTTGGGAATCATTGACAGCAATGGTGATTTCCTTCGCACTTGTTAACAGTTTACATCAATGACTGGTAATCAAGTGGTTTCTACCATGTTCGACATCAAGACATTGCAATCACATGGTTAGATTCCTATCATTGTGGGTTCAGCTTGAAGACCTTGGATTTTAAGATATCTTCACCCAGGTTGCGATGTAGTTTGTTTTGAGCCATATCACAAAGATCCACCTTTGTATTGGTTGTGGCTATGTTATCATGTGATCATGGATATACGGTTGTGCCTAGTAGCCATGATTATGTTTAGTCAGTCTCTGCTACCATGGATCTGCATTGTATTGGTCGGCAACCATGTTATGAGTCATTTGATGTTTGAGTCAGTGGTATTGCAATAGCCTCCAGACAACATCCTTGCATTAGATTTATTCACTTTGCAAAGCATTCACCTATCACATTCCTCTAAATTCATGCTTTGGGGGGCATTCTGTTACACCGAAATCTTGTCCTCTTGATCCATGTGTTAAACCTTTTCCTAATCCCCAAATTTCTCTCTGCTAAAGTTGACTGATATTCATATTTTCCTGCTTTTTTCCCTCTTTAGGAAGGTTGGCGCTCTTTTCCTTCATTCTAGGAGTGCCGAAGGCGATTTTTCCCTTCATGATAGGTGCAATGATGTCGACGCTCTGTCTCCCACTGGTAGGAGTGTCGACGATGGTTTTTCTCTTTTTGGAAAGTGCACCGGTGGTGTTTTGAGGGAAAAGAACGTAGATTTGATACCCTTCTCGAAGTTAGATAAGGTGGTGGTTTATCCCTATTATTTAGGTGAAGTGGCATTCGGTTCCTAACCTATAGGGAAGATCCCTTAGAATCCTCCTCCTAATCCTCAACCTATTTTATCCCTTGAGCCTTATAAGTTAAACCCTCTCTCCATTTGGAAGAGAGGAAGGACTATGGTACTATTCTGCTGGTGGAATTTCTAGGTGATCCCTACCATTCTTTCGAGGCTTGGATTTGGCTTGGAGTGTTGGATGGAAGAATGTGGCATTAAGGCTAGGTTGTGATATTCCTACCTTTCATAATTCTATGTATCTCCCTGATTACATTAATACAAATATCTTTCCATAAATGTTATTGTGTTGATGATGTTTAGAGCTTTCTTCCTTAACTGTTAGCTTAGATCAATTATATGTTTAGATACGCATATACTATTTGTTTGTTTCCACATTCTTTATAGGGTTTTGTAGCTATAAATCTAAATATTCTAGAGATTGGATCAACAAAGAGACAACAAAATATGCATATTTCAGGTAGGTGATCTATCTGTTGCTTTGCATTTCTATTTGATCTGGGAAAGTAGATTGTATTCTGTATTTGATTTGTTCTAGATCCACTTGGACTAGGGAGATCTGACTTGATTTCGATTGAGTATATTTATACGATAAACATATAGAATTATTTTTTTAGAAAGTTAAATCCTAATCTACCAGGCTATATGGAGATCCATTATAACTATCTGAATCCAACTTAATCTAAGAATCAGAAATGCAAAAATTGAACTCAATAATTATAACTATAAATGGACTTGTTGATGGGCATAGGTGACTATGTGCGTAATGGGGAAGACAACCCAGACCGAGATCCTTAGAGCAGGTTCCAAGCTGTTTGGGATGGTTGTTTCTGACAGGTTTAAAGGCTCTGTTAGCCTGAAAGTCTAACTAAACTAAGTCTAAAAGATAAAAATAGAGCTATTTCTTTGGTTAATCAAATCTAATAAATACCTACGAATGTACAAATTAAACTAGTTAATCTGCTTACTAATGAATTAGTAATTTAATTAAATTAATCTATGAACCAAATCTATTTAATTAACTGAACTTATAAATAATCAAAAATTAATCAAACATGTTAAATGAGTTATAAAATTTGCATTATTAACAAATATACATTAATTACAAAAATTAGAAAAGAACCTGAATGTAATTCAATGGTTGTTTTCCATAAAATAATTTAAAAGAAACAACATATTAATCTATTTTCGATCTTATCCTTATCAAGAGCGAAAAGAATATAAACTAGAATCGAATTCTGCTGATAAAACTACTGCATGGGTATCCTTGATAATATTAAAAGAAATTCAAACATTAACAAAACCATACAGTAATTATAACATAACAGTTAAGCTATGATTTCAATCATCAACTTCACAATATGATCAATCAACAAAAATCGAAACATTAGAAAGTCAATAATCATACAAGACATATATTTGCAAAATTCTTTAAAGAATTTATGACAAACATAGATAATATAGAACAGGAATGACAAAACCAATAGATATCGTAAACCATATGCAAAGTATACAAACTGTAACATATGTTAAAATATCTCCAGTTCAACATATTGTAGCTGCAGACAGGAAGCTGTCTCAAGTCACAAATAAATCGAACCACAGTCTTGTCCTCTCGTTCCTCCAACTATCGACCCCTTAGCAGCAGTGTTTTCTGAGTTTTCAAGAGAGAAATCTCTTAATCTTTAGCAGCTCCCAGTCTGCTTTCCTCCTGCATTCACATTCCAGAACAAGAAACAAATCTTATTTTGTTCAGTCAAACTCTTAGACTGCTCTCCCAATAATGAAAAAGAAAATTTTCAATTCTGATGAGCATTCCCGAAATTATTACTGGCAGCAACGTTTCGATCTGAAAGAGAAATCTTTCAATCTCCACCCCCCTTTTCAATCAAATTCCCCTGGTTTAAATAGACAGAGATCAGAAGAAAATCCAATTCGAGCTTTGCACTGGCAAATTTCTTGAAAGAACCGTTTCCTTGCCGGCCGCAACTGTAAAAATCGGGTTCAGAGGATCCCGAAAATCTCCTGGAATCCATCATTTTCTGGAAAAATCCTCCTGAGTAAAGCTAAATGGGTCCGATCTGAAGAAAACCTATGTGGCAGATTTTTTAAATCTGCCTCCATTTGCTCACAAAGTGGCTCAGAAAATCGCCTGTTAGTCGAAAACGCGATTTTGTAACAGGCAACAATCCTGGCAGTTTCTCTGTTTCTAGCTGAGAACGAAATCCATAGCACGCTTTACTCCAAAGAACCAACAGCCCTGCAATAAACAAATAAGAAATAAAAAATCTTCTCAATATCAATCAATCAAAATATTACACATGTAAATTAGAAAGGCAATCATAAATTTATCTGAAAAGATAGACAACAGATCTTCCCTTTCACGCTGGCGTATTTTGAGTAATCTCATCAATCCAGTAAAGATCATGTGGTGTAAATTCAGAATGACCGTAACCATTTCCTTCATAGGATGGTATGTTTAACTTCTTCATTATCTGCATTGCATCCAGATTATTAGCTCTTTTAACAAAATGAGATCCTTCATGAATTCGCGATATGTTTCCCGATTCTTGATCACAACTGGTTCTTGTATTCCTGCAATTCCATCGCCGTAATCTATGCAAGCAACTGCTGATCTGGATATACATATCAATGCAGACTGTAAACCATTTATAACTGGCTAGATTTTATGATGCATCGTGGCACTCTTTGTTTAACAGCTTGGCGATATAATAATAACTACTCTTTGGCATGATCCTCAACATAAGCTTTACGCGCCATTTCCATGCAGTATAACGAAAACTACGTGATCTGTTATGAACCCGCATTTTGAATAATAGATTCTCTCTTTATGCTTTAAGCTCCTCGTGATGTGGCAATAATATGATGTCCATTCACTTATGGCGATTTATAAAGCAAGATATGGCATTAATTACAATAGTGCTGAAAACATCATATTTTAATCCATGAAATAATTCTTTATTGATTAAAATACTCTTTTGGTTGTCGTTTTCATATGGGTAATATCAATAATATTCATGGTTACTCTATCTTTTCACCCATGTGGAGGAATGTCCACCAATATTACCAATACTGAGAATTCTCATATTTTTTGGACTCATGCATATTCCAAAATATAACTCTCAAATACATCCAAGCATCCATCCTTGACCTTTTGAACAAAATGCATCCACATCTTACTGTATAATAGTTTTAACCTTCAGAAGTGAGAGACATGCTATACAAATCCCATAACCCGTAGTATTAATATCGACCTCTACATGCAATAAAGATGACATATGAGGACCATTATAAAGATAAGGTTGTGTTATTGAACAAAATCCTTGAAAATATAATTTGAATAAACTTTGATAAGATGCCAAAAGTACAATAATCAACCTTAAACCTTATCAATATTTACGATAACAAAATCACATAATGAAAATCAAATTATAAATATTTGGATAAGATTTCAAAATTAGATCATTACAAATTATTATCACTTAACCCTTGATTTTCAATGCAAATCCATTCAAAATAATAATTTCAAAGTAGTGATTTTGTTAACTAATCCATAGCTCACAAAGGTTTTTCTTTAAAAAACATTTAATTTCATTGTTTCAGTAGCTTCTGGAATGTCACCATTCCAGTAGCTGTCAATTCTTTAAGTTTACCATATGAAATTCATCAAAAATAAAATACAATTTTATTTGATGAAATAATGTTTTTTAAAGGCTGTTGGGTAGGGGCACAACAGATGGCGATTGACTAGGCAAAACAGTTATTTCTGCGAAAACATGAAATCTGACTTGTGTATGTAGCAAGATAAGAAAAATTTTCTTTAACTCAGATTAGCATTTTTTGGAAGATAAAAGAACTGTGCCTTGTGATAAGACTAGATTTCAAACTAATGCCAAATTCAATTCTTTGATCATTATCTAGAGATTACCTTCAAAAATTATATGAATTTTAAGTTTTTCAGAAAACATAAGACTCCAAAAGAAATTAGCCCTGGGAAATACAACGCAATTTTGATATTTGACCAGTTTTTAAAGATATGATCCCAAAACTACAGTCATGACCCTCCTACTAGTAGGCATCCATAGCCTCGAAAGGGTTGATTTTTAACCATACATCCTGCCATTCTAGTCCCAAGATAAGATAAAACATGAATATTTAGAACTTCTCAATTTATTAATGGGTAAGCTGCATTGGAACCTCTTCACGAGTATGGGATGACCTTGGATTCTTATAGATTTTTGTACATATAACAATTTATGATTTGGAATCCAAGTATGCCACAGATGGAGCCCTCCTACCCGCAGGCGTCCATAGCCTCGAAAGGGTACGTCTTTTAACCCATTCTACCCAACGGCTTATATCCAAAGCTAATAAGTTTAAAGAAGATTTCATACTCAACATTTAAGTGCTCATCTAAAAGAGATTAGCATATTTATAATGGGGGAATGTAATAGAAAACTCTTTACGAGTAAGATAGCGTAAAAGATCTATAGATAACTGATTTTATGATTAAATTGCAACTGCTTTCCCAGAACTGATTTCTAAATAAGTAATAGAATTCCTAGTAATAGTGACTTCAATATTCCTTAAATCCAACAATTTGAGGATAATGATAAAAGAAACGAAATAAAGTAAAAGTTTTCGTCTAGTAGTTTTATTTGCCATAGTTCAATTCCTTTTTCTTTTATTTCTGAGAAAAGAAGATATTTCTAAAAGTCTTGCTTTCGTCATATTTTATATAACCAGATTCCAATGACATAAAAACATTGCCAGATCTGAATCATTTCTCCTGGTTTTGAAAAATCAAAAGAACAACAAAAATCAAAAGAAAAATAAAAATCAATTAAAAAGAAAACAACCAATACATACATGAGTTTTATTTGAGCAAATCACAAAAACGAAGGATTTCAAAGTCTACGAGAAAACTCTTAGTAAAGAAAATGAAATTTTAAAATAAATTATACACACATAACACATGAGTTAAATCAAGATCTCATCAAACAGAAAACGGGTTTAACAACCTATGACTAATACTAGCAAAAGAAAATGAGAGATAAAAATAGATTAACAAGTTTTCAAGTTTTTTATCCCTATTTTGCTTTTAAATCTTTCAATTTAGTGGAAGTTGTTTTTTTTCAAAGTGATGAGACATTAATCTAATGTGTTTTATTCAGAAATCAAAGTAACAAAATAAATCCTAATGAGTATGCAGCTATAAAAAGATGAAAGGTTCTTTCTTTTAATGAGACGATTTAAGAAAACGAGAGAAAGTAAAGAACTACTTCCCTGATAACGATGTCGTCATCTCATTCTAAAAATGATGTCATCACAACTCCATATATCTGCATTTATTCAAATGTAAACAAACATAAATCAGCCTAAATTATAAACCTAACCTAAACTAATAAAATAAAATATATACAAACTAAGTAAATGAAAATTTCCAATGAAGCCATTCACGTAAGTTAAAACCTGCCAAAGAAAACAATTCATGTATGAGCATTAGAAATTGGAATATTTCAAAATAAAGAAAAGAAACTAAATCAAATTTTGTATGTACAAAGCCTAAAACACGACATGGAAACCTTTTAATAAATGATTCTTCCCACCATGTATAAATCGGATCATAAAAATCAAGTCGGAAGGATATAGAATTCTCATGAGAACCATGACTCAAAAGACACTTATCAGAAGTATGATTCAAAATTCGTGAAAAAAGAATCAATAAAAAATGTATCTTTTAAATGCAATATCATCATGACTAAATTCAAAAAGAACAAAACGATGTTTGGGTGTCATTTGGAGATCAAATACATCATTGTGTCTTTTAATGTGAAGATTAAAATTGATGACATTATCTTCAGATATGATTATCATGCTGCACTGAGGAAAATTAATTTTCAATATACCAAAAATAAATTCTGCATCCCTTTCAATATCATAGATTGAATCATAATCCTTACTGACTAAAGAAAAAAAAGATGAACACGCATGAGTCTGATAAGTAACGATAGTAGAAAAATTATGATCTTCCTCATGACAATTTTGAAATACATCGGAATGGATCTCAAAATATCCTTCATCTTCAAAAAATGTATTTCCTTGTATCCTATCAAAATCTGACCATAATGAAGTATTCCTTAGAAATTCATTAACATGTAAATGTAGTCTATGATCAGCAAAAACATCAGGATAAAAAGAGTAGTAAGAGTCAGAGTATAAAAAGGCAAATGCTTCTCTGTTGCTATAATTTGTTTCATTGACTGTTTTAATAGAAGCATCATTAACAAAACTCTGATCTAATGAATTTTGTGAAGAAATGAAAGGAACTAACTCATCATGAAAGGAAGATGATGAAATGATATCATCACTAGCACATTCAGTTGAAAAATTAAGAATTTTTGGTTTATCTTCCATTGTCTTGTGAACAACAAGAGTTTCGAAATTATCGCTTAATGTAAAAGTCAAATCATCATCCCTTTTCTCTTGTTCTTGAAATTGCACGTCATCACATTCTATGATTTGTCCATTTTCAACAATTTCATTTTCAGCAATGGAATTAGGAAAAATAGATTCTATATCAACTTGAACGAATGAACTAACATGCATGCTATCTATTGCAGAATTTTCATTCTTTTCCAAATCATGAAAATCAGAGAGAGAGATAAGCCAAAGAAACCAATTCATTTTGTCCTTTTTGGAAAGCTGGTATTCTTCACGAAACCTGCAACATATTACCATAAATCTGGAAAAGAAATCATCAAGAGATTCATCTTTATGTCTACAAATATTTCCTATATCAAGTTCAAGTTTCTTATAGCTATAATCCTCATGATCATTAAGAAATAACTTTGTGAAATGTTGCCATGAATGAATGGATTTCGCTAGCAAGAACGTAAACCAAATCAAAATTATTCCTGTGAAAGTAGCTACAAAAAATCTACATTTCTCAACCTCATCAAATAGATCTATGTAATAACAAAAAGAATTAAAATCTGAAAGATGATGAGAGGCAGACTTCTTACCTTCTCCATTGAAGCTCAATCTTCGCAATAAATTAGACATCTCTGGAGAAAAACTTTCACCAGATGTATGAAAGCTGAAAGCATAATCTGACATAATGATATCAGCCATTTCATAGAAAAAAATAAAAATAAATGAAATCAAAAATCGAACAACTCAAAATGGCCTTCTTGCTGATCAGGCCCTCCTTCTAGCACCAATGTTGACGGGCATAGGTGACTATGCGCGTAACGGGAAGACAACCCAGACCGAGATCCTTAGAGTAGGTTCCAAGCTGTTTGGGATGGTTGTTTCTGACAGGTTTAAAGGCTCTGTTAGCCTGAAAGTCTAACTAAACTAAGTCTAAAAGATAAAAATAGAGCTATTGCTTTGGTTAATCAAATCTAATAAATACCTACTAATGTACAAATTAAACTAGTTAATATGCTTACTAATGAATTAGTAATTTAATTAAATTAATCTATGAACCAAATCTATTTAATTAACTGAACTTATAAATAATCAAAAATTAATCGAACATGTTAAATGAGTTATAAAATTTGCATTATTAACAAATATACATTAATTACAAAAATTAGAAAAGAACCTGAATGTAATTCAATGGTTGTTTTCCATAAAATAATTTAAAAGAAACAACATATTAATCTATTTTCGATCTTATCCTTATCAAGAGCGAAAAGAATATAAACTGGAATCGAATTCTGCTGAAAAAACTACTGCATGGGTATCCTTGATAATATTAAAAGAAATTCAAACATTAACAAAACCATACAGTAATTATAACATAACAGTTAAGCTATGATTTCAATCATCAACTTCACAATATGATCAATCAACTAAAATGAAACATTAGAAAGTTGATAATCATACAAGACATATATTTGCAAAATTCTTTAAAGAATTTATGACAAACATAGATAATATAGAACAAGGATGACAAAACCAATAGATATCGTAAACCATATGCAAAGTATACAAACTATAACATATGTTAAAATATCACCAGTTCAACATATTGTAGCTGCAGACAGGAAGCTATCTCAATTCACAAATAAATCGAACCACAGTCTTGTCCTCTCGTTCCTCCAACTATCGACCCCTTAGCAGCAGTGTTTTCTGAGTTTTCAAGAGAGAAATCTCTTAATCTTTAGCAGCTCCCGGTCTGCTTTCCTCCTCCATTCACGTTCCAGAACAAGAAACAAATCTTATTGTGTTCAGTCGAAGTCTTAGACTACTCTCCCAATAATGAAAAAGAAAATTTTCAATTCTGATGAGCATTCCCGAAATTATTACTGGCAGCAACGTTTCGATTTGAAAGAGAAATCTTTCAGTATCCACCCCCCTTTTCAATCAAATTCCCCTGGTTTAAATAGACAGAGATTAGAAGAAAATCCAATTCGAGCTTTGCGCTCGCAAATTTCTTGAAAGAACCGTTTCCTTGCCGGCCGCAACTGTAAAAATCGGGTTCAAAGGATCCCGAAAATCTCCTCAAATCCATCATTTTCTGGCAAAATCCACCCGAGTAAAGCTAAATGGGTCCGATCTGAAGAAAACCCATGTAGCGGATTTTTTAAATCTGCCTCCATTTGCTCACAATGTGGCTCAGAAAATCGTCTATCAGTCCAAAACGCGATTTTGTAATAGGCAACAATCCCGACAGTTTCTCTGTTTCTAGCTGAGAACGGAATCCATAGCACGCTTTACTCCAAAGAACCAACAGCCCTGCAATAAACAAATAAGAATTAAAAAATCTTCTTAATGTCAATCAATCAAAATATTACACATGTAAATTAGAAAGGCAATCATAAATTTATCTGAAAAGATAGACAACAGATCTTCCCTTTCACGCTGGCGTATTTTGAGTAATCTCATCAATCCAGTAAAGATCATGTGGTGTAAATTCAGAATGACCGTAACCATTTCCTTCATAGGCTGGTATGTTTAACTTCTTCATTATCTACATTGCATCCAGATTATTAGCTTTTTTAACAAAACGAGATCCTTCATGAATTCGCGATATGTTTCCCGATTCTTGATCACAACTGGTTCTTGTATTCCTGCAATTGCATCGCCGTAATCTATGCAAGCAACTGCTGATCTGGATATACATATCAATGCAGACTGTAAACCATTTATAACTGGCCAGATTTTATGATACATCGTGGCACTCTTTGTTTAACAGCTGGGTGATATAATAATAACTACTCTTTGGCATGATCCTCAACATAAGCTTTACGCGCCATTTCCATGCAGTATAACGAAAACTACGTGATCTATTATGAACCCGCATTTTGAATAATAGATTCTCTCTTTATGCTTTAAGCTCCTCGTGATGTGGCAATAATATGATGTCCATTCACTTATGGCGATTTATAAAGCAAGATATGGCATTAATTACAAAAGTGCTGAAAACATCATATTTTAATCCATGAAATAATTCTTTATTGATTAAAATACTCTTTTGGTTGTCGTTTTCATATGGAGAATATCAATAATATTCATGGTTACTCTGTCTTTTCACCCATGTGGAGGAATGTACACCAATATTACCAATACTAAGAATGCTCATATTTTTTGGACTCATGCATATTCCAAAATATAACTCTCAAAGACATCCAAGCATCCATCCTTGACCTTTTGAACAAAATGCATCCACATCTTACTGTATAATAGTTTTAACCTTCAGAAGTGAGAGACATGCTATACAAATCCCATAACTGGTAGTATTAATCTCGACCTCTACATGCAATAAAGATGACATATGAGGACCATTATAAAGATAAGGTTGTGTTATTGAACAAAAGCCTTGAAAATATAATTTGAATAAACTTTGATAAGATGCCAAAAGTACAATAATCAACCTTAAACCTTATCAATATTTACGATAACAAAATCACATAATGAAAATCAAATTATAAATATTTGGATTAAGATTTCAAAATTAGATCATTACAAATTATTATCACTTAACCCTTGATTTTCAATGCAAATCCATTCGAAATAATAATTTCAAAGTAGTGATTTTGTTAACTAATCCATAGCTCACAAAGGTTTTTCTTTAAAAAACATTTAATTTCATTGTTTCAGTAGCTTCTGGAATGTCACCATTCCAGTAGCTGTCAATTCTTTAAGTTTACCATATGAAATTCATCAAAAATAAAATACAATTTTATTTGATGAAATAATGTTTTTTAAAGGCTGTTGGGTAGGGGCACAACAGGACTGAATTAGCAAAAGTCAAGAAAGACAGTAATTGAAAGAAACTAGGGATGATCTTGGATGTTACAGCTATCACACAAATGCATAATGAAAATTAACCTACACAGTCGACTGTCACACCACTCTGCTGCAGCTTACAGGAAATGCAATTACTGATCAATTGAGGAAACACACAATGAATCATTATTGTTGCAGCTTTTATAAAAGAATGCAATTACTGTAACATACACACCACACGACAGAAAATATAAATACCTAATTAACTCAAAAATATTTGTAGGAAGGAGAGCCCAGCCTTCGAACAGAGACGTCGGAGACTAACACAAGTTAAAACACATAGATCAGAAGAATCCTACTCCTTGTATTAGATAATGAAGTGGAAGTACATTATCTGTCACAGCTTCTACAATACGACAATTATTTTCCAACCCTTGGCTCTGAATAATTCCTAGTATTTATACATCAATCTTCATAACTTCTACCCACGAATATGGGGAAGCCATGAGGATCTACGATCTGCAGGATTCCCTATTACAATGTGTTGTTATAGCTGTGGGTGAAACCGAAGTAAGGAATATAGGAAGTCTATTGCGTGAGGAAATAGTGAAGTAATAGAACCCAATTAAGAATTCCTCCATCATTTGCATCTACCCTTGAATAATGGCATGATGTTGAGGCCGAGTCTATTACAGCCTTGGCTATTGCAGCTTGCATAGAATGATGATCTTTAACTGCATTCCTCCTGCAAAGATGGAGTCCGTGGGAATAGCTGGCAATATATGTTGGTCTCTTCTAGAAAACACTTGACCTGATGCACCTGTATCCTTCACGTCTTGAAGAATATTCATAAAATCCAACTTATTAGCATAATTCAAGAGGTAAAGCCCTGTTTATTACAATCATAAGTATTAATAAGGTAAAATAATAAGTAATCATATCTATGAGAAATCAGGGTTCGAATGAAGGAAAAACATTTGTTTGGTGCATCAAAATGGGATAATATATGGCAAAAAGAGTATAGTGAGTGTGGTCAAAAAGGGGTCATTTATGGGCCCAACATCTCCCCCCAACTGTCATGTTGCATGTCTTTATGCAAAAACATCCAATAGTAGGAGTTTGAATCTGGTCGTGTACTTTGTTCATGGAGAGAGGAAAAGTTATAAGGGAGCTCAGGTGATCCTTGTGCCTCTAGAAATCCATTGTAGGCAACCAAATATCTCCAACACTGCTCCTCTTTTGGATTTCTAAAAAATAAATCTCCCCTGTATGGTTTTGTTTGCCACTAGATAAGAGGAAATTTGAACTTGAGTCCCATCCAATTAAATCCACACTTCCTTATACATCCCACATATCCTTCGACCCTTGAAAGAGCATGTTTAAAGTTCCTGAAATAGTAAGGGTCCCTATTCTGCAATGATAAAGGAGAAACCTACCATTTATACTTACTTCCTTCCAGAGTTGATTGTTGCTCCATGGTAATTAGGTATACTTACTTAGAGATTACCCTTTCTTAAATTTAAACTATATGTTGGGTGTTGATGGAAGCTGTAATCCTTTTCCGCTACATAGCAAGGAGAAGGCGAGGAGATTATGGAAATATTAGTGTTAAGATCATTGTGAGAATAGGTATGGAAATATCTCTTCGACTGCACATGATTGTTGACCAACATGGAAAAATACCTCAGCTGAACATGTCTAAAGTAAGGGGAAGGGTTCGAATGGTGGTCCAAAGGACAATCCATTTCATGTAAGTAAAGTTCACCGAGAAGGTTCTTCTCAACAAAATTACTTTCCATAAAAGTTTCTAGAAACTAGGCTGAGGTTGCCATTTCATAAGGTCTCCCCTCCTTTACTGCTTTGACTTTAAACCAAATAAATTGTTCAAAAAAAACATAGGGTAAGAAGGAGATGGCGCTCTAGTGCTTAAAAATTATTGGGAAAGAGTATATAGTTGGTCCTTCTCCACCTACATAGATTTGAAATTTTTTAGTTCCTTTAGTTCTTTCTATATCCCTTCCCATTGTAATTTCTGGAACATCAATTCTTCTGCCCATTTTCCCCTCAATTCTCTGATAGTCTTCTCTTGATCAACAAGGGGAACTATTCCTTCTTGATACTTGTCCACCTGCAACTTCCATTTATTCACTTCTATTTTTAACAATGAGAGCTCTTTGATCAACCCTTGGATTCTTTCATCTCTTGCATTATCCTCATCATTAGAGTCCATATTGACAATGTTCTAGGAAAGTTGAGTGCATACCTTGCAATCTAATGTTTCAGCTTAAGCATTTTTCACTGAGGGTGTAACAGCCTCCTTTTCTATCAAGGTTTCAATAGTCTCTATCTGAATATGTACTTCTATAACCACTCCTAGGGATGCTGGTTCTTGTGTAACAACATATTATTTTTGAAGCTCCCCTTCAAAAACTTCAGCCTGTGTCCGAACTTATGCCATTAAATATAAGGGTGTTGGTTCTTGTGTGACGGCATCTTCTTTTTGAAGCTCCCTTCCAACAATTTTAGCATGTGTAGGTTCTTCTTGCATTAATTCTGAGGGTGTTGGTTCTTGTGTGACAACATCATTTCCTTGCAAATCTCTTTCAACAACTTCAGCATTCAATTGTGAAAATGTTGGTTCTTGTGTAGCAAATTCTTCCTGAATTTCAATTTCCACATCTGCCTAAGTCCCAGCTACAGCTACTTGGACTTCAGTTGTGGCTTTAATAGGGAGATGCAAGACTACTAGTTCTTATGTGTCATCATCTTGTCCCCCCATTTCTTCACGCTGCTATAATTTCTCTTGAGTTACTTCCATATAACTCGAAACATGGGGTTGTTCACCAAATATCTCAATATCCCCTGATGATTGTGACTGCATCTGTTCATCATCTCCCATATCCATATCAGGGATTATGTCCACCTCGGGATTCGTTGTTCTTGGCTAAAATGGATTTTTGGCAAGGATTTCTAAGAATGTTGGTTCTTGTGTAGCAACATCCTGATTGACTTCAATATATTCCTATTGTTGAGACTCCTCTATTAGCTTGGTATCCTAAGATGGTTCTGGGGTCATAGTAAAAAATTCTAAGTTCGAGTAAGGAATTACCTCAATCTTTGGTTTACCCGGTTCTTCTTGAATGGTAGTTTTGACAAAAACTTCTTAAGGTGTTGGTTCTTGTGTGGCAGCACCCTCCTTGGCTTCAGTATTAATTTTTTTAGGCTGATCCAACAATCCTGATGGCTGAGGATGTGATTGCTCAGATTCTTCCTATTCTATATTGGGGATCAATCCTACTTCTGTTTCATTTTCTTTCCTTAATTATACATCAATTTCCTCTTGTTCTTCTTCAGCAGTTCGTGCAGGATTTTGGGTTCCAAATGAACACACTATGACTGTGTAACCTAATTGACTAAAAATTTCCCCACATGCAGGTTAGACTACTTTCTCCACTTCTTCATCCTCCTTTAGAGGAAATTTCAATTTAAAATGGGCCTTCCAAAAATAATACAAATTCCATGTCATCATGTATTAGCAAATAAAAATGCTTTAAAATTAAAAAATGGAGCACCTCTTAAACAATTTTTTAATATAAATTTGGGGATAGGTATCATAAAAAAACTACATTTTTTGTTCATATTTTCGACATATCTCCTTGTGTTTTTGCTCAAATTTTGATCGAGAGATCTTGTTGGATGCGTAATTTAATGCCGCATCCAACGAGTACCCACTCAGAATATGTTTGACAGGCTTCACTACCCCAAAAAGAAGAAATACCTAAAAACATGTGATGATGATGTCATCATCATGTTTTTCAGGTATTTCTTGTTTTTGGGTTAGCGGGGCCCATCAAAAGTATTCTGACTAGGCACTCATTGGATGCGTAATTAAATTCCACATCCAACGAGCTCTCCTTATCGAATTTGAGCAAAAAAAATGGAGATATCTCGAAAATACAAATAAAAAAGTAGTTTTTTCTTTTCTTCCTCCAAAATTAATAAATATTATTTTATTATTTTAACTATTATTTTAATAATTTTCCTTGGGAGGAGAATTTTGAGTTGAAATTTTCTCTAATTTTTAGCAAGATACGATCCTTCTAACTGGTCTATAGCTTCTACCCGTGTGTGCAGCCTTCTCTCTATCTGTTTCTTACATACCTCCTTCCAATTCTCCAAGTCTTTCCAAATAAATTGCACTTCTTTGTTCGATAAGCCATTTTCATACGAAAGCCCCTCAATTTGAGGTTCTTTTGCAGTAGGCTCCTATGGATCATTGTTTTTCCTCGGTCTTAAAATGGGAAATTCAATGTTTCTTCAATATATGCCCATTTTGCTCGCGTTGCTTCAGATGCTGTGACTAATATCGTTATCCTTCTCCTCATTGGTTGAGATTCTTGTATTTATTCTCCTGACCTTCTTCTTTTCCTTCTGGGTACAAGGGCTTCCAACCCTGTAGTTGATGTAGAACAAATATTTCATGTTTCATCCTCCCCTCTATCCTCTGCCATCTTTATTTCTTCTTCAGTGAAATGCCCCCCCCCCCATTCAGGAGAGGATTCGATGGTGAGGACCTCTACATTTTCTCCTATCATCAAAGCTCCCACAACTTCAGCTTCAACTGTCACAGCATCTAATGTTTCTCCAATTTCAGCTTCAGCTGTTGGAGCTCTCAAATTCACTATCTCCTCTATAGGGTTTGCTCCTGCTACATCCTTCGTCGATTCTTTCTCTTCTTCTAATCCTGTCTCAACTCCCCCCCAACTAAATTGGAGGGACTCCCATCCTCCTGATCTTCCTCCAATTGAACACCCAACAGAAGTGTAGGTGCCCTTACTTCCTCTCCAATTGGAATCTCAGGAAAAAGTATAGGTCCCTGGGCTATCTATGGTTGGCGAGTAAATTGTTCCCATGTTTGATTTCTCTAAGCTAGGGCCCTTAATATTAAAAGATTAATGAGGTCGTGATGGGTAAGGGAAGAGTATGGATGCTTAGCTTCTTTGAAAAATCTGTCCATGTGATGTAGGTCTTAAAATAAATAAAAAATGGAACATTAAGTAGATTTCTGTGGCTTAAATGGGACAGCAGTGGTAACTCACAATAATAGATAGTCCGGTACCTACCTTTGCAAGTGATGTACTTTTTGAGGAATATGGCCACTGTTGGGCCCTATGATTGTCTATTTTTCCATCACTTATCAAGATATCTTTCATCCATTTTCTTACCATTATTTCCCATTTATCATTCCATTTTCCATCCATTTGTTGTAGCTGTGCATAAAACAACATGCTACTTTCATTAATGTTTTAAGTGGTTAATAATGATTATTTTCCTTTATCTTTGATGAATTAAAGAATATTATGCATAATTTTACTAATGATGGTTTGTGGAGTGATTTTGCACGTACAGGATGCTCATAGCCAGCTGTTACATCCTTAACCGAAAATGCATGCCACATAAGAACACTTTGATTTGTGTCTTGATTTGCGGGCGGATGGAAACGAATCTCAAAAATACGAGATATGGGTTTTGTGCGTAACATCCTCGTTTACCTGAATATTAAGGAAATATCCAAACAACGCTATGGTTTGCGATATGCAGGTGGTTCTTCGAGAAGCTATTTTCCAGATTTGGTGTTGCGGCCGGTTCCAAAGTTGCCAGTAGTTACGGTCATGTTTCAGCTGTTGCAGATCACAAATTGGGGGTTCAATTTTTCATTTCCATGAGATAATTTTATGTATAAATATGTAATCAATATCATTGAGAAGGGGATTAGGGATGATAAAGGATGATGGGATTAGGCAGGATAGGAGAGAACACAATGTTATGATGTAGGATTTGATCCAGATCTATTGTAATCCTTCCATTATGATAATACATGTTGGAAATTTCTTAATTCTGGAGTTGTAGACGTTTATTGTGGAGATCAAGCTCTGCTCAGTGGAGGAAGGGCCCTCTTCCCTGAGCAGATGCTGGTAGTGTTGATTGTAAGTGTTTTATTTTGTAGATCTATTGTTTGTTAATTCATGCTTTCATGCATTTGATTTATCTTAGTTGTTTTATTATTCAGTTCATATTTTTATTCATTTGATTTATCATAGTGTTCTTCTGTTAATTCATTTTGATAGATCGTTGGCCAACACAATACTTCATTTAGATGTATGCAATTAGATCTTGTTGCATGATAATTTATTTTGTTCAATTGTGATTAGATTTACAGTGTGATTTTATGAATAAGCTTAGGGTTGATTTCTTTTCAAGCAGGTGTGATCTAGTCTACAACCAGTTACAATTGCATACCAATAGATCAACAGTGTCAGGTAGAAATTGTGCATGCATAGATCTTGCACGATAACTTTGAAATAAAAGAATTCCTCGTGTTGATAATTTGTGTTTATCACTCTACATGTTAGGTTTTAATTAATTGGCATATAGTGGGCATGACATTTTGGCGTCGTTGCCGGGGAAGTTATTAATTGTGCAAAAGTACATCTGACATTGTTTTGTAGATGCATTGTTAAAGTAGGGCATGTAGGTTTCATGATTACATTTCAGTTTATTGAATTTATTTTGAGTGTTGATTTTCTATCTTTACATTCAGTTTTACTTCATTTTCAATCTTTGCAGCATATATCTTATCATTCCCTTTAGTGGTGTTGTAAGCACCACTCATTCTACTAACAAGTTGATAGGAACATTCGAAGGAGGAGCCTCAAGATAGCACACGAAGAATCTAATGAAGAGATGGTAGGTATGAAAGATGCAAAAGTTGTTACCTTCAAA
Organism: Pseudotsuga menziesii; assembly: GCA_001517045.1. Lineage (NCBI taxonomy): Eukaryota > Viridiplantae > Streptophyta > Pinopsida > Pinales > Pinaceae > Pseudotsuga > Pseudotsuga menziesii. The sequence continues at coordinate 75,696 of LPNX010559251.1, forward strand.
TTTCCCATCAGATATTCGAGAGGAGTGGCACCAAGGAAAATAATTCCCCCACATGTTCTACAAAATTTTCATGGTTTGGAAAATGAAGACCTTGATTTATTTTTATTTCAATTTGAAGTACTTTGTAGGGGATATGGTTATTGTGCCAATAATCTAAAGTTGAATGTGTTTCCCCTTACCCTAAAAGGAACAGCCCTCCGATGGTTCATGAGCCTCGGTGGGAATTGTATACAAACTTGGGAAGACATGAAACATGTATTCTTGAAAAGGTACCAAGATTATTACAGGGTCAATGATGAAATCTTCAAAATGACACAAGGAGAAGAAGAGATTCTGGAGGAATACATAGAACGCTTTCAATATAACCTCCAAAGATCCAAACTGAATAAACTGGGGAAGGAGATCTTAAAAACACTTCTACTCAAAGGAATCCAAGCTGAATGTTTAGAAATATTGAATCTGATCGGAATAGGTAATGTATTTCAGTTAGAATATGATGATATTTGTGAGTTATGTAGAATGTATTCAAGAGGAAACTTCAAGACTGGTAAGAATTCTACGGAACTTTTATCTTTATTTTTTAAATCTGTTGCCAAAACAAGAGTTTTACAAGCTGAAATCAGCAATTTATTTGAAATTTCTAAAGCTGATTCACAATTGCGTGTTTTGCAGGATAAGGAAAAGCAGGAGGAAATAAGAGAAGCAAGGGATTTCCCTTTGGATAGTCTTGAAAGTTGTGGTATATGTGACTTGAATCATTCCATAGATCATTGTCCCTCCTCACCAAATATTAAAAAAACATATCATAGAGATATGGGAGTTACAACCAACTCGTTGCAACAGTCATGTCAACCATGGCCTAAATCTATGGTTCAAAATTCTATCCATCCATTTCCTTACTCTCATACTCAGCCATTGAATACTCTTCCACCATGGCAGCTGTTGTAGCCTCAATTTAACTCTTGCCTACCTTACCCACAAGGTTGGAATGGCCTATCTTATGATCATATGGCCACTCTCCCTCATTCTACAACACAAGTTGGTCCTCCAATATCAACCTCATAACTCAATCATCTACATCAGCCACATCTATATTCTCATCAAACTCCTTGGTATCCAACACAATTTCTTGTCCAGTCCACCCTCCACCCTAACCATAATAAAGCAGTACAGTATGCTTACAGTGTTGAACTGCAAAATTTTCCTACATTTCCCTCTTGTTCTACCTCATCTACACCATTGCAAAAAGGCTGTGCGTTGTTATAGAAATCCATACGAGGCCTGAACATGTTTTAAATCCAATTTTTGTAGATGGAGTTTCTTCTAGTCCTCATAAGCAAGCGAACAAGATCAACAAGACACACGTGATATTTGATGGGGAACAACCATTGGAACCAAAAGCATCATTCACATCATTAGATCCGAAACTCTTATGCATTAAGGAAGATCAGTTTAATAAAGATCTTCATGGTGTAACATCCATGAGCAATCAAGGGAACAAAGCCTATATTGAAACTTGGTTTCAATCTGTCATCAATTTGCAGCATCATTTCATACTTCACCAATTCTTGGCACCACCATTTCAAGGGATTTTGATCTCTCATATCCTAGCATTCATAAAGTTATATTTTTCTATTGGGAGTATGAGCATACTTGAGTCACCTCTTCGAAAGTGGCTCCATTGGAAATATGCATACACTTGAAAAAAAATTATATTTTCAAGTAGAATAGGGTAGGATAGAGTAACAGAATAAAACCATGCTTTTGTTTGTTTAAGTTTTATTTTTATTTTTGAATAAGTATGCTCTCTTCTTGCGCCTTGTTGCAATCTGGAAGATCAGAAAGTAGAAAGATAAGGAATGGGTATGAGATGTTTTCATGAATGCTTTGAACAACCAGCTGTGACTGTGCTACAGGTAAAAATTTATGAATTTGAGATATGTGTGTGCTGCACATTATGATATGTATTTAGTTTTTATTTTCCATAAAAATACACATGCTTTATTTCAACATTATGTCATTTTTTTTAAGAGTTGCAGTTGCGGCTGCAACAAACTGTGTAAGTCAATATAGGTGCTCAATGCTTGAAATTTTTGGTTTGGATGTGTGTTATATTTGAATTTACATCACTAAAATCATTCACACCTATTTCGATCACTTTTTTGGGTCAAATTTCATTTATTAAATTTTTTGTGACATTTTGGCTTGAAACTTTTACTAGAACACAGTCGGGACAGTCCAATTTTGGGAGACCAAATGGACTTATTTTTAAAACATGTTTACATCCCAATTATCCCTTTGAATCTAGTTTCCAAAACAATTTTAATTTTTACAATTGGGTGTTAAACGAAAATTTTATGGCCAAAATACTAACAGGGTGTTAAGCAGGCAGCTTAGGAATAGAGTTGGGACAGTCAATTTTTGGATGCCTTATTGGACATATTTTGAAAAATTGTTTCATTTATATATTCCTATATGAATCTAGTTTACAACACAATTTTAATCACTCCATTCCGATATCGTATGCAAATTTTATGACCAAAATACCGACTGCCTATCACAAATCTGCATTCTTAAAACTCTATTTTCTAGACTGTTCATTGGCTTATTTGACCCATCAATTCTTGTTGGATTCAAAAAACTATTTATAATGGGAATACCTACATGAATCTACTTTAATCTCCAATTTGAATCACATCAATCTGTCATCAAACAAAAAATTTAAGTCTAAAAATGTGATTGTTGGTCTAGTCGAGAATTCAAAAAAACACCTTGTCATGCAGGCTGTTATTGAGTGATTTGGAACATCATTACATAGAATTTTAAAAACATGTTTTTAATGAAAATATACCTATTAATTCACTTTCATTTGGATTTGGAATCACTCAAATTGGACAAGGAACAAAGAAGCTATGATCAAAATACTGTTGGTGAGTCTAAATGGACATTGCTCTCCTGCACGTATAAAATGGATTTTGCTTTGTTCATTTTTCTTTGGATTTGTTTTATCAGTAATTGCTTGTTGTTTTTTTCATAATTGTTGGGTGAAGAGAGATCAATCGTATCTCTTCTTCCATCATCTCATGTTTTATTGCAGGCAAGTGCTAGGTTTTTGCAGGTCCTTGGAAGAACAAGGTCAATGCATGCACGAGTGACTCTTGAAGACTTTTTATCAATTTGCAAATGAATTGAGCACATAAAAAAATGGATAGATTGATGTGCAAATCATACCAATGTTCAATAAGTCAATTCCCATTGCTACATGCCAAGAATCATTTTTAGACACCTGTCATACCAATTGTTCCCGAAAAAAAACCCTCAAGAAGCCAATTGCCCTATGGTCGATTCATGCACCCTCCTCATTTCAAAACCTTAAAAATCCATTCATATCGAAGTCCCATTTTCCATTGCTTATGTAGTCACCATAACCTTTTTTATTTCCCATCACTACTACATCATGACTTCACATATACTTTCCACTTCTCAGTTTCACGTTGGTCCTATTTTTCACTAAGATTCTTCGCAATCATTTATTTTGTGCTTGTATTGGATGATGTCGAATTCATTAAGGTCCACCTTCCAATGGTTTTGTCCCATCAACTCTGACACATCATCTGGGATCGATATTAGAGTTTTATAGTGCCCTGGTACCTACATGAATCAATGGCACATTTCCTTGTTGTTCATCATGGGGATTCATCAATGCCTATTGATTGACAAATCTTGCAGGTGACTCAACTCTAGCACATCCATTCGTACCTGTCAAGATGCACTAAGGTACTTTAGAGCTCATTGTCATCAAAGGTGAGTTTCTTCACATTGGTTAATGGCATACATTAATGGCTGATAATCCAATGATTTCTTTCCATGCTCAACTTCAGCTCATTCATTCGCATGGTAAGAATTGTACCTCGGTTTTGTAGCAACTAAATATTATGTGATATAATGGTTTCAACAATGACTTGCAGCATCATTTGTTTAGTAGTTTTGCAGTTGATTTTCAGAATAAGAGAAAGGGCTTTCTGCTTCTATGGTAGAATTTTTCCTCATCAATTGTCTCAGCAACTAGTCTTACATGCAACCAGCACAACATCATGGATCAAATTCACTCTCATCTAGTTTCAGCTCTCATATACATATGTCTCAGCATCATATCGGCCTACATAGCTCCAGCATACACCAGTCCATTCATGTCAACCAAGGCTTCCATGGAGGTAACACTTGAGGTAAAATAGCATGAGTTTTTTATTTATTAAGGATTTAGGGAAATGTCATGAAGAACCACTGAGCATTAGCCATCTCCATTTTCTATATAGCATTTTATGTCCATCCATTCCCATCATTTCCCACTCAATTTTGACACTTCATCATTCATGCACATCCACTTCAAATTCCAACCCAACTGACCAAGCATGAAAAAATGATACCTTATTGTTGTCACACAAGAACCAACAATAGGAAGTCTTGCTTCTGCCACACAAGAACCAGCAGTAAGAAAAGAAGTTTTGCTGCTGCCACACAAGAACCAGCAGTAAGAAAATAATCATTGCTATTGCCACATAAAAACCAACAATGAGAAGAAATAAATCAGTTGCTTGAAGGTTGTTCTTTCCATCTTTGAGATTTTTTTTATGCATGTGGGAACTACAAATCCTTTATGGCTGTAAATTGAGGAAATGATGCATGAGGGCATGCTTTGCATTTAGTTTAAAAGGTAGTCCTGTAATAATTTGCAGCAAGTTTATGACCAGAATCAAGGTTTGCAGATTGTTTTCTCATTGAAAATGTTCTCTTGAAGTACAAGCAAAAATGATTGGGAAGTTTTCTAAATTCATTAATTATCTCAAGAAGCCTAGAAAATCATAAAAAATGATCTATTGCTGTCACACAAGAACCAGCTGTAGGAACACAAGGCATTTTTGTTGCTTCATGAGAACTTATAGTGGTGGAATTCTATGCTGCCATACAATAGAGAATACATTCAGAGGTATGAGTTTAATTGTTTAGTGATGCCCACATTGACTTACAATTGTTATCATAGTCCTTGCATATTTGATGTTGTGGTTCATAATGGAAGAGAGATGGTGTTCTCACTATGAAAATATTCCCATAATAATGAAAGACAGATTTGGGAAAACATGCTTATATTTCCATGGCGGCAAACCAAGTTTTTTTTGGAGGACATGAGATTTCATGATTACAAGGTTTCTATCCACATAACAAAAGCATCAATTTTTAGTGTTAATCCATGCTCATCCCATGGTTTCATGACCAGCCATCTATTTCTAGCTCATTTCATTGTTGCATCTCAGAAGGTGAAGGTATATCCAAGGCAAAAATGAAGGTAATAGCAGAATACATATTTCAGTAATCTCAGTCTTTGGAGCGGCAATACATAGTCATTTCTAGATCCATGCTCTGTTTTCAAAATTAGATTATTAGAAGCTACATGAATGCATGAATTCAGATACATACATTCATAGGTTTTGTTAATTGATACAGAGATTTGTTAAATATGGTGGCTACCAACTATAAATGTCTTGGTGCTTTGAAATTCTCATTCTTATTTGGATATGGACTTTATGCTTGCTGCAATTGGCTTTATGGTGCTATATGTTGTCATTACTATTTTTATGAGCATGGAAATGATTGAGAGGATCTCTTGAACTACTTTGAAGCAGTCCTACCATACACAACAATTAAAAAATGGTCATTTTCATCAGTAATAAATTTTATAACAGTATGGAGGATTGGCGTGCAGATCAAAACTTGTTTTCTGTCGTGAAGAGTCTCATCAAAGCATGAGTACATGATGTATATCCTCAGTTTGGGGGAGATGGTTGTTTACAACTAAGATGACAATTCTTCTTTTGCATGAGGACATGCAACATATTCAGTTTGGGGGAGTGGTTTTTGACATTTTTTGTGCATACTGATTTTTATTCATTCACAGCTCGCAAAAATGCAGAATTTGATTTAAGGATATCTTGCAAACCGTGAGATAGTTTTTCCTAAAATATGAAAAGGGAATGCATAAAATCATGAAGAACAACTGTATCAAGTTTCAGCTCAATCCAGTGCACGGTTTTCAAGAAAATGGCCATCATCACCTACAGCCAATTCACATTTTTCTTGAAACTCGTGATGTGAGTTTGTCTAATTTTTGGTGTGGAGATACATTATAGGGTTATTTAATTGATTAAAAAATTTCATCCCAACTCAGTTTGTATTTTTGGAAATATTGGTTCAGGAATTTCAGCTGTAACACATTTTTTTTCATGTTCAAAAGTGCAGAAATTGAAATGGGAATATATTTCAATTGGTAAGTTATATTCTCATGATTTTTGGATAGGAAGTGCATAATACCAAGATGAACAAACTTGGAAAGTTTCAGCTTAATCTAGTACGCGAGTTTTGAGAAAATGGCCATAATCACCTACAGCCAATTTGCATTTTTCTCGAAGTCCATGATGTGGGTTTGTCTAATTTTTGGCGTGGAGATGCATTAGAATGGTAGTTCCCATATTGAAAAATTTCATCCTAACCCAGGTCGTCGTTTGGGATAAAATGTCTTCAGAATTTTCTCGTTCAAAAGGATGCAACACCGTAAAATATTGCAATTTCCCGTTTCCCGTTCCGTTAGCTGCGAGTCCGTTTCCCTTTCCATCAGCTGCAAGTTCATTTCCCGTTTCCTGTTGCGTTAGCTGCGTTTCCTGTTTCCCATTCTGTCAGCTGTGAATTCATTTCCCGTTTCTTGTTCTGTCAGCTGCGAGTCCGTTTTCTGTTAGCTGCGAGCTGCGAGTCCGTTTTCCGTCAGCTGCGAATCCGTTTTTCAGCAGTTGCGAGCTGCGAGTCCGTTTTCTGGCAGCTACGAGTTCGCCATATTCGTCGCTAAATTTAGCGTTGTTCCTCCAAAATCATCGCTAAATCCTTCGCCAAATTCTCTGCTAAAATAAGCTGTGACTCCGCCAAATTCACCGCTAAATTTAACACTATTCCACCAAAATTTTCACTAAATCCTTCACCAAATTCTCTGCTAAAATAAGCTGTGATTCCACCAAATTTCTACTAAAGAGCTATGAATCCGCCAAATTTTCTACTAAATCCTCCGCTAGGTGACTCTGCCAATTTTTATTAAACTCTCCATTTCTTCTAGTTGCAGCGGTGCGAATGGTAAAATGAAGGAACAAGTGAATGTGTTTTTCTAGTTGAATGCTACACAAGTATTGGGTTGCATGAGGACATGCAACAAGTTCAGTTTGGGGGAGATGTTGGGCCCTGGAATTGTCCATTTTTCCATCATTTATCAAGATATCTTTCATCAATTTTCTTACCATTATTGTCCATTTATCATTCCATTTTCCATCCATTTGTTGTAGCTGTGCGTAAAACAACATGCTACTTTCATTAATGTTTTAAGTGGTTAATAAGGATTATTTTCCTTTATCTTTGATTAATTAAATACTCTTATGCATAATTTTACTAATGATGGTTTGTGGAGTGATTTGTCATGTACAGGATGTTCATAGCCAGCTGTTACAGCCTTAACCGAAAATGCATGCCACATAAGAACACCTTGATTTACATCTTGATTTGTGGGTAGATGGAAATGAATCTCAAAAATCTGGGATATGGGTTTTGTGCGTAACATCCTCATTTACTTGAATAATGGTGAAATCACCAAACAAAGCTACGGTTTGCGATATGCAGGTGGTTATTTGAGAGGGTATTTTCCAGATTTGATGTTGCGGTCGGTTCCAAAGTTGCCAGTAGTTACGGCCGTGTTTCAACTCTTGCAGATCACAAGTTGGGGGTTCAGTTCTTCATTTCCATGAGATAATTTTATGTATAAATATGTAATCAATCTCATTGAGAAGGGGATTAGGGATAATAGAGGATGATGGGATTAGGCAAGATAGGAGAGAACACAATGTTATGATGTAGGATTTGATCCAGATCTATTGTAATCCTTCCATTATGATAATACATGCTGGAAATTTCTTAATTCTGGAGTTGTAGACATTTATTGTGGAGATCCAGCTCTGCTCAGTGGAGGAAGGGCCCTCCTCCCTGAGTAAATGCTGGTAGTTTTGATTCTAAGTGTTTTATTTTGTAGACCTATTATTTGTTAATTCATGCTTTCATGCATTTGATTTATCTTAGTTGTTTTATTATTCAGTTCATATTTTTATTCATTTGATTTATCATAGTATTCTTCTGTTAATCCATTTTGATAGATCGTTGGCCAACACAATACTTCTTTTAGATGTATGCAATTAGATTTTGTTTCATGATAATTGATTTTGTTCAACTCTGATTAGATTTACAGTGTGATTTTATGAATAGGCTTAGGGTTGATTTCTTTTCAACCAGGTGTGATCTAGTATACAACCAATTATGATTGCATACCAATAGATCAACAGTGTCAAGTAGAAATTGTGCATGCATAGATCTTGCACAATAACTTTGAAATAAAAGACTTCCTCGGGTTGATAATTTATGTTTAGCACTCTGCATGTTAGTTTTTAATTAACTGGCATATAGTGGGCACAACATTAAACACCTCTTCCTCTTCCTCCAATTGAACACCCAACAGAAGTGTAGGTGCCCTTACTTCCTCTCTAATTGGAATCTCAGGAAAAAGTATAGGTCCCTGGGCTATCTGTGGTTGGCCAGTAAATTGTTCTCGTGTTTGATTTCTCTAAGCTAGGGCCCTTAAGATTAAAAGTTTAATGAGGTCGTGATGGGTAAGGGAAGAGTATGGATGCTTAGCTTCTTTGAAAAATCCGTCCATGTGATGTAGGTCTTTAAATAAAAAAAATAGAACATTAAGTAGATTTTTGTGGCTTAAATGAGACAGCAGTGGTAACTCAGAATAACAGATAGTCTGGTCCCTACCTTTGCAAGTGATATACTTTTTGACGAAGATGGAAATGACCGTAATTCTATTTCTCGTCTTGATGGATGCAATTGTTCAGGTGCCACCAGAAAGTCTTGTACTACGGCATCATTGGGAGTTCTTCTTCCAAACCAAGCTCTTCCTACATGCAGGAGGATGGTAACCTCAGCTACAATCATCTCAAAAACTTTGATCCATAAACCCCTAACCTCCAAGTGTGTATCTGTAAGGTTTAAAGTGAACTGCAGAGCAGTTGCATGATGAAAACCATTGAGACATTGGAAAAACTTAGTCCATCCCAAGGCTTCAAAGATAGCGAAAGCTTCAGCATTATTCTGCAATGCCTACTTGTTTGGAGGTTCATGCCAGGTTGGGATACCCATGTTATATTTCCTTATAACTTCTGGTATCATCTTAGCAAATTGCAGGATCCGATAATGGAGATTTCAGCATAGGACATGCATGAACAGTGGAGGTTGGAGTTAGCAAATTTGGAAATTTAAGATGGGAGTAAGCATAGAATCATTGGTAATATTTCTCCCCAAATTAGGAAAGGGTGTCGGTTGTGAAATAAATTTTAGTAGCCATTAGATCCTGGGAATGGGAAGTTAACAAAGTACGGGTGTAACGATAGATATAAAAACGTAGGTATGATTAATTTTGTCAAATTTGCTTAATTCTTAATCATGTAAATAACCAGAACCGTTCCTTAGTAATTATAGGATGAACCGTATCTTCTTAGAGTAATACAACGTGTCATTGCGGCCTTCAAATTTAAATATTATTGTGCATGTGCTACCATGATCCTTTTCTTGGTGAATCAAAATCTGTCTTATTGATCCTGACGGAATCATAATTAAAGCTGTGAAGTGAGTCAGAATCCACAAAATCATGAGAGGCAAAAATTATGGATGAATTTGAAGGAGTTACAGTTCGACTGTGGATAAATATGGAGGAGTTGCAGCCACCAACCATAGGAAAAATCAACGAAATTAACGGAGTCGCAGCCACTAAAAAGAGTAAAAGTATGCAAAATTTTAATGGAGTCGCGGCTACAGTAACGGGAAAATGGTTGATATTTTAGGGTGTTGCAGCTACAATGGAATGGAAAAGTAGGAAATTTTTTACGGTGTTGCAGCTGCAGAATGGAAAAGTAGGCAGGTTTTTACAGTGTTGTAGTTGTGGATCGAAAGTAGGCAGGGTTTTACAGTGTTGCAGCTGCGAAACGGAAAAGTAAGCGGGGTTTTACGGTGTTGCAGCTGTGGAATGGAAAAGTAGGTAGGAATTTACGGTGTCGTAGCTGTGAAATGGAAAAGTAGGCAGGATTTTATAATGTTGCAGCTACGAAAGGGCCGAAAAAATAGGCAAATTTTGCAGAGTTTCAACTGCACCGAATTGTTCATTATTCAAATTTTTCTTCTATAAGGATCTCTTCCAGAAAACAGAAAATTACGATAGGTGCTCATGGTTATCAGGATCTGTCATGACCATTTCTCCTTAAAAAAATTCCTACATAGATACTAAAAAGAATGATTAAGTGTAAAGGAACACGAAAAAAAAGGAAATAAGCTATAATTTATTTATGTACAAAAATTTTGTGTGGAAGTTGCAGTAACTTTCTAAAGATTGACAGGGGTAGAGAAATATTCCTTCCCTTGCTCCAACTGGTATCCTAAATTAGCTACAATCTGTGAAACAAACACGTCTCTTAAAATTGTCTTATGATACATTCGCAGCTTGTGACCGTTAGCGAATAATGGTGCATGATACTCATCAATGGCGACCAAGCAGATTGTACCATTATCGAATAATTTGTCTATGAGATATGGACCTAGCCATCTTATGCGTAGCTTACCTTTAAAGTCCCTTTTCAATCTTGAATCATATAATAGAGCCCAGCCTCCCTCACAGAAACTCCCTTCTTGATGAACCGATCTTGCCAATTGGATCTCTATTGCTGAATTAATGTTGTCTGATCCACAACAGCTATGTGTTTTTCCTCAAGTTCATTCAATTGATTCAATCTATTCCTCTGGGCTTTAGTTACATCTAAGTTTACCTACATGGTAGTCTTCAAGGTTTTTATTTCGAATTCAATAGGAAATACAATGCTCTTTCCATACAGCAAGTCATAAGGGGAGAAACCTGTAGTATTGCGCCACGTAGTACAATATTCCCACGGTACTTCTGGAAGTTTGTCAACCCAGTCTCTGTGATGGATCCTGACTGTTTTGGTGAGGATAGCTTCAATAACTTTATTGGTACTCTCCACCTGGCCATTTTCTTAGGGATGGTAAGGTGAAGTTATCCTATGCTGAATATGGTACTTCTGTAGCAAAGCTTCGAATTTGTGTGACACAAATTGTGGTCCTCCATCTATGATTACTTCCTTGGGTATTCCAAAATGAGTAAAGATTTCTCCATACAGGAAATTTATTATAGGCTGGTCATTGGCTTTCACCAAATCCAAAGCTTCTACCCATTTTTTCATGTAGTTGGTGCAAACCAAAATGTAGGCTTTCTTTTTTGAATGAGGATTGATAGGCCCAGCAAAATATAAGGCCCATATGTCAAAAGGTTCCACCACCAACTATTGTAGAAGAGGCATTTTGTCCAATCTATTAGGTTGGACCATTCTTTGACAGCTGTCACAAGACTGGACATATTTCTTGGAATCCCTAAAAGCTATTGGACAATAATAACCCATTCTTGGCACCTTATGACCTGTTCTCATGTCTGCAAAATGTCCCCCACATGGCTCATCATGACAGGCCTTCAAGATATGGAAGAATTCATCCTCCTTGACACATCTTCAGATTTTAAGATCAAGACCTGTGTAGAGAATATAATCATCTATCAAGCAATACCTGGCACTTTGTTGAATAATATTCCTTTTCTCTCTTTTTGACAAGTGCGTCGGAAGCTTACCTGCAGCCAATTAGTTAGAAACATCTGCATACCAAGGGGAATGAGCTGAAACTGCAAACAAGTGTTCATCTAGGAAGGAATCCTCAATTGGTAGGATGTCATCGCTGTTAGTAGAACAAGACAAATAATCAGCAAAACAAATTTCTTTCCCAAGCCTATCGCTAATGGTAATATCAAACTCCTATAATAGTAACATCCATCTAGTTATCCTAGCATTTGTAACTGGTTTGTTGATTAGATACTTGATGGTTGAGTGGTTAGTGTGTACAAAGGTGGGATATCTAGTGATGTAGTGTCCAAATTTGTTAATGGAATAAATGATGGCTAAAAATTCCTTCTCTGTAATAGTATAATTGAGTTCAGCAAGGGCCAAGTTCTTACTGATGTAATAAATTGAATATGGTTCTTGACCATCGTGCTGACCTAATACTGCTCCAATGGCAGTGTAAGAGGCATATGAAGAAATATGCAAAGGCAGAGCCCAATTGGCCCTCCTTAAGATAGGAGTTGTAGATAACCTCTTCTTAAGTTTAGTGAACACTGTCTGGCATGCATCATTCCAAATAAACTGTACATCCTTCATCAATAAGGTAAATAAAGGAGAAGCTAGTTTGGAAAAACTTTCTACAAATATTCTATAATACCCAGCATGCCCTAAGAAGTTGAGTACCTCTTTCTGTGTTCCAGGAGTGTGTATGTTTTCAATTACCCTAATTTTGGATGGATCTACGTGGACACCATCAACAGAGATAAATTTCCCCAGCACTACACCTTCGCTCATCATCATATCTCACTTTTCAGTGCTCAAAGATAGCTGGGTTTTCTCACGGCATGTTAAAACCTTTTTCAATTCTTTTAGTGCCTCTTCAAAGTCACTTCCATAAGGGGTAAAATCATCCATGAAAATATCCATACTATCATTAACCATTTCTGAAAAGACGCTAATCACAGCTCGTTGAAATGTGGATGGTGCATTGCATCAGCCGAAGGGGACCACCATATATGCAAAGGTACCCCAGGGACAGGTGAAGTTCGTTTTGTCTTGGTCTTTAGGAGAAATATGGATTTGATTGTATCTGCTTAACCCATCCAGAAAGGAGAAAAAATTCTTTCGAGACATGGTGTCAAGTACCTGGTCGATGGAAGGCAGAGGAAAGTAATATTTATATGTTGCCTTGTTCAGCTCTCTGTAATCCACATAGACTCTCCATTTACCATTCTTCTTGGGTACTATCACAAGTGGAGAAACCCACTCATTGTCTAAGATTGTGTATATAAACCTTGCTTCCAAGAGTTTCTGAATCTCTTCCTTCACTATGTCCCTAAGATTGGGGTTCATCCTTTGTTGTGGCTAGCACACAGGATAGGAGTCACTTTTGATATAAATATGGTGGGTGCACAGATTAGAAGGGATACCCTTCGTGTCTGTGTACTCCTAGGTGAATGCCCCCTTAAATTTTTTCAAGAGAGTGATTAGGAATTCATTTTCATCCATAGTAAGATTGGGATTGATATTCATGGTTTTTCTTGGCTCTATATCGAATGGAACACTTTTCAAACTTTTCAACACTAAAACTATGTGAGTGTCACTGAATAATGTCTCCTCTGTGAGATTTTATTGTTATTCTTCACCTAATGTACTATTTAGGATCTGATAAAAAAATTTGTTGATAGATGTGGGATCACTGATGAAATTATTGATGGCATCGTCCTTTGTTTCATCCTTAAAATTCAAGGCCTTCCCTATCATTAAGAATGTTTGAACGCCCTCCTTTTCCTCTATATCCATCCACAATGGAGTTTCAAATTCTATACTAGGTCGAGCTGGAGGATAGAGGGTAAGGTTCTTTGTTTCGGTCCCATCTGATATGGTCATAGTCCCAAACCGACAACTGATGCAAGCATATGCTGTAGCTAACCAAGGCCTTCCCAGGATCAGCGGGTGTCCTCTTAGCTGTAAATTGGGTTGTAAAACCAATAAGTCAGCTGGGTATTCCTACGAATCAACTGATATGACAAGGTCATCCGAGATTCCCTCGGGTTTGATGGTGGATCTATCTGTAAGTTATAGAATGGTAGGGGTTTTCCTGAGATTGGTGAGCACAATTTTTCTTATAGCTTCTATGGTCATGACATTAATAGCTATGCCTAAATCTAACAATACATTTGGTATCTATGTACTCCCAATTTGCACAGTGATAGTGGGGTTCCCAATATCGTCATATTTGGCCAGAAGGGTTTTTCCCATTATCACTTCAAATAATTTCCCTATAACATGGACAGTAGGAGGATCCCTAGGTTTTCTTCCTGGTTTTCTTGTACATAGATCCCGAATAGTTTGGCATAGGTAAGCACGTCATGAAGGGCCTACAGTGGTGGAATTTTGACATAGAGGCTTTTCAACTCTCCTAAGAGGTTAAATTGAGGTTTCTCCACTGCCTTATGTAGTGTCAGTATTTCAGGATATGGCAGTTCCTTAATTAGTTATGTAGGTTGTGTGTCAACAGATGTTTCTTCTTGTGTTTCAATCAATGTCTCAGTAGGACTTTCAACGTCCTCAATAATGGGTATCATTTCATTGGATAAGTATTGTTGGTTCATCCTTTCTTCCGATGCAGCGGATGGAACATCCTCGATGACCAAAGGCTCCACTACCCTCCCTAATCATAAGCGGATGTCGTTACAAGGAATTGGAGTAATGGAGTAAGCGGGCATGTTGGAAGTCTCAAACTGGTGGACTGCTTTATTTTTTGGTTTGGGGTAAGGTGGAATAGGTATCTATGGTCATATAGGCATATTGGGTGTAGCATTGTTCTAGAGTTGCAATTGCGGCTGCTGATACTACTGATATGACTGAGGGTATTGTTGAGGAGGGTATGGTTGATGAGGAAACTGTTGTTGCAAAAACTATTGAGGAGGTTGACTATGTGGAAAATGGTTTCCTGGATGGAAGTTCCTCCACCTAGGAGACCAAGAGTTATGTTTTTTTGGTGGTTGTGTCCAGGAGTTGTAGGAGTTGAAATTTTGCATAGGAGGTTGAGAAGGATACCATTTATTGTTGGAATAAGATGAAGGAAATTGTGTATTCATGTGATGCATATTATTTCAATTATTCATGTTATTCAAAAATGGAAATGAGTATGTAGTCATACCTTGGTTTCGAGGATGCCAAGGCTTTTTCTGGGAAATGAAGTAGGTTGGTTCCACGTTTGGATTTGATGTCTACAGAACTGTCTTCACTTGAGGTAGTGAGGGGAATTTCTTCGTATCATGGTTCAGCTCACAGAGCTAACACACCTCTACTTTCTTGAGTGGGCACTACTTCAGGGGATGTTTCTTCCTACATTTAGGGCAGAATACATCGAGTGTTAGATCCTCTACTGCTTGTTTCTCCTTTTGCCTCAAGACATCGTTTTCTGAGGAGATGGATCTCATCATTTATGTCATGCAGTTCTCAAGAAGGTTTCCTATTTCTGCCCAGGTATCTCTTCCATTTGATGACTTCTGTGTTCTATTGAAGACATCTTGTTCTAATTTATCCCTTTTTTTGTTCCTAGAAGATCCTTTGGAATACCTCTTGCACAATTCAAAAATATTTTCAAAGGATTCCTTTGAGATATCCCCCTTTCCTAGAAGGTTCAACGTGTCTAGGAAGTCTTCCCTAATCCAATGGAGTAGGATTATCTTGAGCACATCTATCCCCATATTAGTATGTATAGCTCTCTGCACATTGTACATAATTTTCCAAGATTTCTTCATCCCTTTGTACCATCTTGAACAATTCTTCTCTTTTATCTTTGGTGTTGCAGTACTCTTGATATTTTTCTAGGAACACTTGTTTCATTTGGTCCCAGGTGGTGATAGTTCCACCACCCAGGATCATGAACCAACGTAGTGTATTATCCTTGAAAGCAGCAGGGAAAAGTTTCAACTTCTGCTCAATGGAAGTGTAACCATAACTGCGACAGAGGATGTCAAACTTGAAAAGGAATTCATCCGGATCCTCTACGGATTTTCATGAAAATGAGGTAAAACTTATGGTGATATGTTTTTCATGGGGGATATTCCCTCTGGCTGTTGAATGGGGAACTGGAGTCTGGAAACGATCCTCTCAGGACAGGGATCATTTTCATTATGATGATTTTCCCCCATCTCCTCTTCATGATCTTCTGGATCATGTCTGTTATTCATGTTTTCTTCTACTCTATTCTCTCTATGCTTCAACTGATCATCCCAATTTTGGTGGAACTGTGTTCACTCCTCTTTTCTCACCACCTTCCCGTTAATGTGATAAATCAAGTCTCAGTCAACTGATTCCGTAGTACTAACTTTGTCTTCCTCTGCACGGACACCTAAGGGTGTCGTAGCTTCTCCTGTGTTCTCCACTGTGGAAACTGATGCTTCCACCCTGGGAATAATTGGGCTTCTTCTAATGGAAGACCCCTGATGGTGAGCTTCGGTAGAGGAATTGGTTCTGGCAACTCGATCATCAATGAATTTTCTTCTTCCCAAGGATGAATTTATTCCACGACCTCGAGCACCTACAATGTTAGTATTCTGGGGAGTTTTGGGGGCTCTAGGAATGTCACGCTATACCCTTCTCATATTCATGCAACCCAAAACATGCAAATTAAAAACTGAAGAAAAAATGAATGGATGCAACTACTATGTTGTCTAATAACTATCTTCCCCTGCAATGACGCCAAAATGTTCGAAACTCTTTATGGAAGTTAAATAAATCCAACATACAGAATGCTCAATATAAATTGTCAACCCAACAAATTATTTTTATTGCAAAGATAATTTGCACTGTCTTTGCTCAAACACTAAGTAGCTGATGTTGTTGAATAAAATATCCTACCTGTCTGTTCATCCAAACTCTTCCCATGATTAAATTAATCTAATTTACCTTCCGAAGAATGCAAAATTTTGATTACCTTCTCACAACTTCAATCTGGAAATAAAAGATTCAGGAAATAAACATCTAGACTTACTTTTACAAAAATTTAAATCCTAATTTGCTAAGCCATATCCAACTTAATCTAAGAATAAAAAATGCATAAATTGAACTCAATAATTATAATTGTAAATGGACTGAATTAGAAAAACTGAAGAAAGACATAAATTAAAAGAAACTAGGGATTGGCTTGGCTGTTATAGCTATCACACTAGTGCATAAGGAAAATTAACCTACACAGTTGATTGTCACACCACTCTACTGCAGCTTACAGGAAATGAAATTACTGATCAATTGAAGAAACACACAATGAATCATTACTGTTGTAGCTTTTATAAAATAATGCTATTACTGTAACATCCACACCACACGACAGAAAAGATAAATACCTAATTAACTCGGAAATATCTGTAGCAACGTAGTCCCAACCTTTGAACAGAGACATTGGAGACTAACACAAGTTAAAACACACAAATCAGAAGAATCTTGCTCCTTGTATTAGATGATGAAATGGAAGTACAGTCTCTTTTACAACTTATACAATACGTTCAATTATTTTCCAACCGTTGTCTCTGGATAATTCCTAATATTTGTACATCAATCTGCATAACTTCTACCCACTAATATCAAGTAGCCATGAATATCTACGATCTTGAGGCTTCCCTATTACAATGCATGGTTACAGATGTGGGAGAAATAGAAGTAAGGAATATAGGAAGTCTGTTGCATGAGTCGATAATGAAGTAAGAAATCCCAATTAAGAATTCCTCTGTCAGTTGTAGCTACCCTTGAATAATGGCACGTTGTTGAGGTTGAGTCTGTTGTAGCTTGCGTAGAATGAGGATATTTGACTATGTTCTTCCTACAAATATGGAGTCTATGGGCACAGATGGCAATAGATGTTCATCTCTTCTAGAAACCACTTGACCTAATGCACCTGTATCCTTCATGTCTTGAACAATATTCATAAAATCCAACTTATTAGCATAATTCAAGAAGTAAAGCCTTGTTTATTGAAATGACAAGCATTAATAAGATAAAACAATAAGTAATCATACCTATGAGGAATCAGGGCTCCAATTAAGGAAAAAAATCTGTTTCATGCATAAAAATGGGATAAGATAAGGCAAAACGAGTATAGTGAGTGTCTTAAAAAAGGGGTCATTTACGGGCCCAGCATACATGGTTCATGAGGAGGAAGAAGAACCACTATAACAAGAACAATAATTGATTTAATAGGAATTTTTGAATACAATGATTCCTCGAGTAACATATTTAATGGGGCTGCAAGATACACATCTAATAATAGACCTCTCCAAATGAACATCATGACAAAAAAATGAAGTCCCCAAGGATGGTTATGCATCCCAATCTAGAGTGAAACACATCATGTGGTATTCATTTGGAAGCCCTATAAAACTATGTTGTTGATTAAGAAACACATCTTAAGTGGGATAAGAGAGGCTTTCTTGTACATCTATGTTCCTTCTTTGCAAAAAAGAGCACAAAACCATATTGTGAAATCATTGCACATTTCTTAGATACATGGCCCTATTATTAAAAATTATAGGCCAAAAGTGTTTTTCCATTAAAATAACTTATCATGTTAAAGGGAACCATTCCATAGCCATAACCAATTGGGTCCTTAATCCATTTGACAATTCCATTCTCAACAGATTGTGGAAACTCCACTTACATGTATTGGCCTGGGAAATATGGAAAGAAAAGAACAAAAGGTTTTTTTGCAATCAAAGTTGAAAGAATCAAGTATTATATGCAATCATAAAGGATACATTCATGACATGCTTCAATTAACATAGTCGTCTAATAAGGATTTTCAAATGAATCCCAAGATGCAGGTGACATTGACCTTTTATACCACACTTCTCCCATTGCACATGAAACTTGCAAGTAGGATAGGGGCCTAGGGGTAGGATGCATATGCATTGCGTCTTAACAAAGAATGGGACATTAAAGCACATTTACTCATGAAAAATAGTTACAGCTGTAACATATTTGGGAAGGATTTTGGGGGAATACAAACAATGAAATAAATTTTCCCTTATAGGTCTTAGGCTCTAAAATGTTGGCCCTTGGGACCTTAAGTTTAGAAATTTAGGCCTATTTGAGGCTTAAGATTCGATATTTAATCCAATTTCATACTTAAGCTCTAAAATGTTGACACATTTGGACATAAATTAGATTTGAAATTTCAACCCAACGGGGCCTTATTTCTTGGAAATTTTGGCCAACCACACTTGCCAACTAATCCTTGGTAAATTGTTTTGTTCGTTCATGATTGCACATTGAATGTTGGAAGTAGCGGATTTGTAGCACTTACAGGGATATTTTTCTTTCTATTGAGATTGACCTAGTTAAGAAGATTTGATAACGACAAAGTGAAAAAGTTCTCATGTTTTTAGATAAAAAATAAGATTGTATCAAACACATGTATCAATTTTATACAGTTTTGTTTTGGCATAAGAAACATTTAGGGAGTCAATTTGGTGCAGCTCAAGTGGTCATCCAAAAAAGTTTGTACCCTCCCCACTGGATTTCAAATCCCACTTTTTGACATGTTTTCTCTTAGTGAGATGAATGTTTATTAGCTATACATAATCTATTCATGAGTTGTTTACATGGCCTTGTGCCCTGAACAATCTAAGGTTTACCCCGGGTACCATCCTTGGAATGAGAGGAAGCACCCAGGATGTTTCCTCCCAAATATGTTACCTGGAAAAGAAAAATGAGAAACATTTAGGGGAAAAATTACCTAATATCACAAAAAAAATACCTAAATTCCTTTAAATATTAAATTAGATAAATTGGTAAGCTACCAAAAACATGAGCTTCAAGAGTATTAATTTCTAGTCATCTTGCCACTGTGGCTTACACCCAAGATTACTATTTTCTACTTGAATTTCAAGATTATTTATTTCTAATTGTCTTGCCACTTTATTTGTAATGTTACTAAAAGTGACATGCATGGAAACCCTAAAAATGGCATGCATGCAAACACTAAAAGTGACATGCATGCAAACCCTAAAAGTGACATGCGTGAAAACCATAAAAGTGGCATGCATGCAAACCCTAAAAATGATATACAAACCCTAAAAGTTATATAATAAGGTTAGTTGAACAAAAAGGGTATCATTGTTATTATTCATATTTTGGAAACACGTTTTGGGAGCTCGATGAGCTACTTAGGGTTTACGGTGGATTGCCTTGACCTAATTGGATTCGGTGGAGAAATCTATCCACCCTAACAAATTTTTAGGGTGAATCATCAAGATTCACCATTGTGTACTTCATTGCATCACAGATTCATTGTGTTTAGGGAATTGTTGGAGCTTCCTTAAAGTTTATAGTTGGGCATATTCGTTTATTAATCATGGCATCTATCCTATCATTATTGAGAAAGGGGGGTCTCCACCAAGTTCTGGGAAACAATCTTCCTCTATGTTGCTACTGTTGAATTGTATACTGAAATCATGGTTATCTCCATCCATTCCTCCTCAAAGCATAGGGTAGCGATTTAGTATGGGAAAGGGTTCGTTCTATGGGAAACAAGTTACCATTGAGCATAGGATTATCACGAGGGAACTCATCATGTTTAATAAGCGTGTTCTCTACAGGAAGGCAATAATGCAACAAAGGATTACTTATTTCCTTGGATAAGAGGGATGGAGTACTAAATAGATCATGTTCACATCTTTAAAGGTTACATACACTGAAAAGAGGAGTGATTAGTCTATCTAGATTCCCTTCCTCTAATCTGGGCATAGTTCTCAAGTAAACCCACCTCCATTGGTTCTTATTCAGCATCTGCATTTCTACATGAAATTGCTACAGCCCTTAGATATCCACATTCCATTATTATTTGAGATATGCATGCACATAAGAAGGAAGGGATCAATACGTGGAAGGTTCTCCTAGCTGAGTGTGGTACTCAAAGAATCCATTTCATTGAAGCATATTCATAAATATGCGTGTTTATATCAGGTTACTACAGCCATCAAGAAATCCACCCTTATCACTATTTGAGAAGGCGTGAACCATCAATCTGGTAAATTAATTATTTGCATAGCTGGGACATTCTTAGGAATTTGTTATCTTCAGACTTCGGGAGTCATCTTGATCACTAAAAGCAGTTTTACATTCATCTATAACTCAACTCTGTTAAGGCTTAAAAGGCTGGCATCTCAGTTATTTTTTTCCAAGGTACTTCTCAGATCAGATTTGATAATTTCCTGAATTTTCATTATTTCTACTCTCTTGTTATTTATGGATATATATTGCAATTTTTATGAATGTCTAGGTTAAGTATGATATTGGATGCAAATAAAGATCATTATTGAGTATACATATCAACAAGTCTAGTATGATAAGGAACCTTGAATTGTGTTGTGAAAGTTCCTAATAATAAACCTTATTCAAACATTACACAGGCTCATTTACAAACAAAACATAGGTTAAGGAATGTATTGATCAGAGAATTGCCAGAAGTCATCAACCAAAACACAAGAACAATCACAATAATCTATACTAGATTCAGTTTAGGATATTATAGTCTTCCACCTAGGATTGTTATTTTATGTCTTGCTGAGTAGTTCTAGTAAGCATCTAATGTTGGATATGGTTCGGATCAGCCTCTAAAATATGGTGGAAATGAAGGTACATACCCAGTACATATCAACCTCTAAAGTATGGTGGACATGAAGGGACATACCTAGTCTGGATCAGCCTAAAAAACTATGCTTTGTATTTTTTATAAGAACTTACATAGAATACTGATATAACTAGGGTTCTTCTAGTAGAGATATTTAGATCATTGTACAATATGCTCATACATTATGGATATTAAGTAGCTAATAAATTTATTGTAAGTATTAGTAGTAATATTTGCACTCATTACTTAGGTTGATGCTTCTTCTTATTCCCATTAATTTATGGTGTTCATGTTCTCCTTATTGAACTAGTGACTTTACCATAGTTCTTACTCGTGCTTATCTATGATGTTGTAGATAGAGATAGTTAACATACTTATTGTTGTAATCAATGATCCTTACTAATGTAATAGATTTGTTGTATAAGCTTTACCCTATGGAATTACCTCATACCCAGTTGATGACTCGAATCATATGTAAACTCCTTATTCAACCATGGGTTTCAAAAGTAAATGACTCTACTAGACAGGTACCCTGGATCTATACCCATCCTATATATTAGGTACATAACGTAGATGATTAAAATACTAGGACTAAAACCTAGAGGCATGTTAGTAAGCATGATTTGGTAGAATACTGGTACACAACTATCCTCATTATGTGTGTTCTTTCTTTTGTACACATCATTGTAACAAATATAACCAATATCGATTCAATGGTATTAAAGCTATTTCCTAATATGGAAAGAGATAACCTCTTATGATACTAGTTCTGTAATCATCCTTGTTATCCTTTCTATCAGCTAATCATAAGAGTAATGGTAATCATAGTAATCAAATAGTTATAGCTAAATCATAGCTATTACTAGTGAATCATGCTTACTGGGACCAAATTTATACATGTACTCTATGAATATGAAGTAATATCCTTTTTTATTTTTATTTATTTTGTATTTAGGTGTACACAATTAAGCTTCTCCATATATTCCTTACACAAAAGCTATTGCATTAATACTAAAACCACTAGTAAATAAGGAAGAACATAAACTTTATGATGTTGTATATTGTGATTGATTAGTTATATAGCTTTAATAAAGCTGCATATGAGCTTATACATTGAATCTATGTTTTACGTAACCTATTGAGTGCTACTTATAGATAAAGTACAATTATATATAAGAGTTAAGCCTTATAGATTAAATGGCAATCACACTAATGTGACTTATGAATAGAATACGAACCCAATACATTTAATGGTATGAATGAATATTAGGTATAAGCCCATATTAGGTAAATAGTATAGAGCATTACCACTATGCTTAATAATGTTGTGTGTTAGATATATACCCATATTAATAATAAAACCTTATCACTCTATGAAAGCTTATAACCCGTATTCCTAGTTTGCACAATGAATCTTGGTTAGATTACGATAAATACGTAACATGACCAGTTATATGGAATGGCTATAATTAAGCATGATATCAACTTAAAGGAAATGGTTATGACTATAACACTTGTTACTCTTACAGTGTTCATGGAATCAATGTGTTCATTACTTAAGCATACATAAGCTCTAAAATACGGGAGATTTAAGACATATAGAGTAGGATCTTACAACAACCTCTTATTAGTGATACAACTATAGCCCATTTATGATATGAGTAACTATTAATCACAAATATCAGTGTAAGCTATTATGGATATTACTATATATGTATAAACTAGTGGTTACAGATTGATTCATATGCAATTTTGGATTTAACCTATTGGTGTTCCCTCCTCAATATGAACCATGCCACCATTATCATACTTTTTGACATTACTTCCCAACCCCAGTACTTTCCTTTCTAGAACCCTTCAAATACCCTCTTTATTCCCGGATTATGAGTTAGGAATCTTTAGACTACATGATACTATTATTGAATGCATTCCATTTACCTATGTTATCACAACCTAACTAGTAGTGATTATGTTATGACTATGCTTAATCTGCTCATAAAGCTTAGTCTATACAAACTGCTACTTATCTCTTCCTTTTCCTATATTTAGGTAATTAATATTTTCCTCTATTCCCTATGATTCCCATAGGTCATTCACCAAATACACGCCTAATATAAAAATAGTTTGCATATCAAAGGTATATTACTCCCTTATTTTGGTAATAGTATTTATTAAATTAGGTTCTACATGATGACACGCTCCTTGTATTACTCTTATTAAGTAGATATAGCAATGGTACTACATAGTTTGTATACAAAGGATCTAAAATATGGAGCTTTCTTACCGTGAACTAAGATTTTGGTTGGTAGAGTATATTAATGGTAATATTTTACTTAATTAAAAATTCTGGTATAAAATTTTGATATAAAATAAATTATTTTCAATTATCCACTACAGTGCAAAGAATGAAAAAATGCATGTACCAAGATATAAAATTATGACCTAACAGTCCTCTAACCATGGGCCTTCCCTTCGTCTTGGCATGAGGTGGAACACCGGTTCACCAATTCCCCATCCTAATTGATCCTGTTATCCAGGGAAGGTACGCCCCTATGTAGGAAACCCCTTTGGGGAATGTTATATAGACCCAACCTAATGGCTCTTGAAACGTAGATGAAATGGATTCCCAAACAGGAAAAATCTATTTGCAAGCCCGATAAGCCCTAACCAACCTTGAAAAGCCCAAAAAAATGTAAAATGATGAAGATGGCCGACTAAAACCGCACAAGAAATGGGTACCGAAACAGGAAAAATATGTTTGCAAGCCCAAAAAGGCCTTACCAAGCGCAAAAATATCTTACCCTTCTTGGTCGAATAACCTGAAATGGTGATGATGGTGGACTAAGCAGAATCCCAAAAATCTCTTACCCTCACCGAAAAACCAATGAAATGATGACGATGGTTGACTAAGCGAAATCCTGAAAATGCCTCACCAAGCGTGAAAAGCTCTTACGCTGAGACCGAAAAACCTGAAAAATGATGACGATGGTCGGCTAACCGGGGATGGCACTTGGATTCATATAGTTAAACATTTCTCGATTGAGAGTTAAAAATGAATTTAAGCTCTCAGTCGAGAAACATTTCTGAGAGTTTAATGTGAACAATATTGAAATACTCTTGGAGGAGAAAGTTTAAAATTCTCGGCCGAAAAATTTTCTAACCATGGAAGAACTCTCGGATGAGATAATTTTAACCATGGTTAATTTCTCATCCGAGATATATTACAATTCTCGGCCGAAAAAATATGTTGACTTTTTTCTCGGCCAAGAAACTCGAAATCATAAAAAAAAAAATTTGTCACATAATTGTTTCCCAACTTCATTTTTTCAACCATATTTTACCCTCTTCTCTCCCTCACCCTCCTCACATGGAGCATTTTTCTCTTCCTTCCTATTTGTTTCCATTGGCATAATTCATTTTTCAACCAAAAACATCCTTATCCAAATAGGGATCTCTCCTAACAACCTTTTTCTAGTTTTAATCTCCAACTTCTCCTCCTCACTGTAAAAAAGTTCTTTATATTCAATATAAATTTGTATGACATAACCATCTCTAATCCTTTTGAAAACAAAATCCATACCTCTTGTGTAGTTATTATCTAATTTTTTCAAACTATCATATGTTTCGTGATATTGCACAATACCTTTTCGACTCCTCGATAGAATATTCAATTATACTTACCTTTTAATATATTGATGGATCAAAGAAGGAAATTCAACAAATAAAATTTCATACACATCTATATATAGGTACCTTTTCAACTATTGTTCGGGGATAAATGCTAAGTTTTATGGTCTCCTTGTGCATAATTTGCTTTTCCTTCTTGGTCAACTAATTTTGCATCTCCTACCTTGTAAGTTTCCAATTCATACTTGACCAAACCCTAACCTTTTCATATCTCGGCAATAGAACTAATTATTGGCATAGACTGAGACCCTAGGTTCTAAATCATGAACCAATCATTCCCCTATGAGAATCAACATTTTCATTACCTGAAAATGGTAAAGTCTCACCTAAAATTCTCACAGGACTTACATAGACTGAAGAAAATTCAATTATAACTCAACATAACAATATGCACAAATTCTCACTCATACCCAAGTTATTCAAAAGAAATAAGTGGTCCATTCCATTAATAATGAGAACATTACATTTTCTATTGCTTATTGTAAGACATCAAAATTGTATAGCTCAAAATCCAAATACATCAAAATTGTATAGCTCTAATACTATTAGAGAGAAGAGAAAAAAAACCCATCTCTTCACACTTTATACACCATAACATATTTATATCACTAAATTACAACTATTTTTTAACTAATATTGTTTAATTATAACTTAACTATCTTAGTTCGATGTTGTATTTTCATTGTAGCATCTCTTCCAAAATATGTTATTCATTTACAGAAGAAAGCAACTAACATAGTTACAACAATAATTGCAATAATCTTCATTATCATAGTCATCATCATGAATATTGTTCTCATATTCTATTAGATTAATAAAAAAATAATTAAATTATTACAATAGATAATATATAATCTATTATAAAAAAAATTAAAAACAAAAGACACAACTCACATGGAGAGTATAGCTCATGGCCCAAGCTCAAATAAAAGACACAAGTCACATCGACACTAGCCCAAACTCGACTACGTTTAGAGTTTTTCAACAAATATCATTTTCATGTTGTCGCCATATATATGCAACACTAACTAAATTTAGATTTTACACATTGACAACTTGTAATATGTAAAAACACATTGAGAAATAAATACTTTCAAATTTAGCAATGGGAACACGTAAATATGGAAACTCTGAATACTTTCAGACCTTCACTTTGAGCTATATGTTGAAGCTAATTAATATACCTAAAAGTGATATGAATGCGTTTCTTGGCGGGAAATGCAATTATTTTCATTGTATCCCATTCATTCATCTTTTAGTCCTTACGTTTTTTTTTTTTTTTTTTAGAGGAAATCTCCCCGGAAAACCCAGCAATNTAGTCCTTACGTTTTTTATTACAGTAATGGAGACAATAATTTTGAAGGTCCTTTGATTATGTTTAGTTATATTCATTTAAATTTAATAGCTTCACTTAGTTTGGCATAAGTTTATTTCCAAAACTTATAAATTATAAAATATTTAAAAATCCCATAAGGTTATTTCCAAAATTTATAAATTATAAAAGATTATATTTTTAAAGATGTAATTTTTTTAATTAAAAAAAATAATATATATGAAAGATGTAATATATTTATTATTTTGATCATTTTTAAGATTTATATCTATAGATGTGTTTATTTGCTATTTGGGGTCTACTATAATTTATGTTTTTTCATTTACCTACTAGGAAGAAATAAGTGTAGCAATGGATGGATAAATCAGAGTTGATAAATGGATAAACAATAGTTTATGATAGATAACTAGAAAATGTAAGATACCATCTCTATCCTTTAACCATTTGATCTCTATCCATGTGATCCAACCACAAACTATATAGATATACTAATTTTATATATATTATTAAAATATTTTATAAAAACAAATTTATGAAGCAAATGAGATCATCCAATTTTTATCTTTTTTTTAATGCAGTTATAATACTAAGTACTATGAATATTTAACATAAAATACTATATATACAATTTTAGATAAAGTGGCAACCTCTCTCCATTCTTTTAATACCTTGAATAACACATTGCTATAAAAATTTAAATGACTAAGCTCACTTGTACTTCACATTGCTATAAGATTTGAAAATTCCATTTGATAAAACGAACAACTAATTCATTTTTTTACTAGAGCAGAAGATAAGACTGATAGAACGATGGTAACTGATAGAAGGATGGTAATCTTTCCTGGTTAAAATGAATATTGCTTAAATATCTGATTGTTGAAAGTTCTTATATGCATAGATATTATGTTTTAATTTGACATTCATGATTTAAATTTTTATTGTTTTTGGAGAATTCTCACTATGATTCTGATCATTGAAGGTACTGTTATATTATTACAGGAAAGAGGCTCATTTTACAGCCCAGTAGGGGAAGACCTATAACTTTTTCTGTGTTCATCCTAAATCCTAAAGTTGACACCTGTCTTTTATAGAAAAAATATAAAATAAAACATTTAACAAATAACATGTTGTCTCAAATTAAATTTCAAATATTTAGAACTATATATAAAACTAAAAGGTTTACACCTCCAAATATTTGATCTCTTTGATGCTTGATAAATCCTTTTTAATATAAATCTATAATAATATATATTACGCTATATAACAATATATAATTAGTAAAAAGATTATACATTGTTATATAATCCTATAATAAAAGTAGTTCTCCACCTGACTACACTTAGCAATTACTGTTATGACACCAATTAAACGATGTTGTATATGCAATTGAATGTTTCTACGACACTCATAGAAATTTTGAATTTGCGAGCCTAGAAATTTCATCCTTGTAGCCTTAAAATCCTCTTAATAAACTTATTATATTTCTTGCACATGGTACACTACTGCCTATTTCTTGCATATGGTACACTAGTTCCTCCATCTCATGCAGTTTTTACAGTCTCTAGTGCACCATGGCCATTTTTGACTCTAGGCACCATGTCAATTTCTGATAGAGGCAGCCGTGGTACAGCCGTCGAACTTTGTGCAGTTTGTTGATGTAAAATGTTCCAATCAAACATATTATCATACAGAAAACCTTCACGAAGAAACAAATCACGGAACGACTTCCTCAAATATGCATAATTTGACATGTCCTCAAAACCCAGTGAAAGTAGGATGTGAACTCCTTTGGATGGGGCTCGCACAGAGATTCGATACAAGTAGCGACCTTCTTGAGACGCATCGTTTCATATATTGTTTGCTTCAGAGTTGCATCAGGCATTACATCATGCCAAGGAAGGTTTCCCCTTAAGAAGTACATAAGAATATATCCAAGGGACTCCACATAATCCATTCGGCTTTGTTCAACACAATTTTGACTATTAATACTCACAAAGCGTGCATTTCCAGTGAAACCTTTGGTCGGAATCTCGGGAATATGACACAAAGTTTTAGGGTCACGGAAACTCTTTGCAAGACCAAAATCAATAATGTGGACCACGTTTTCTTTTTCACCAATGGGCCCCATAAAAAATTGCCAGGTTTCAAGTCCCTGTGCAAAACGTTCCTTGCATGTAAATGCTCAATCCTCTGAATCAACTGATCAGCTAACATTAACACAGTCTTAACCAAGAATTTATGCCCACAAAGCATAAATAACTCACCCAGGGTTGGGCCTAGAAAATCCATCACTAGAATCAAATGTACTGTATCTGTCCCATTCCATCTAGCTTTTGGAATACCAGTGGTACCGAAAAAGGTTCTATAGACTCTATATTCATGATGCAAATGTGTGTGTGTTGCGTCGACTCTCTCCATCTTAATACCAACATTCTCTTTTTCGCCTAAATCAGTTCCACGTAAACCATGTGCTCATTGTTTTTAGTTGTTACCTTTAGTAGCGCCCATTGATCTTAGAAGATTATCTAGAGAATTATATTAATATAGTAACCATGTTTCACTGATTTTGTATACTAGATGCATGAATTCACCTTACACAGATGATATTATAGTTTTACCATATTAGAAAGGTGCTCACCCCCTAACTACCAATCCATTTACATTCCAACATTTTCAAATGGAGATTCTAAAGAGACAATCATCTTTGTTATCGAAAGTGACAGAGCTATAATGCTGGAAATGGGTGTCATAGTGTTAGTAAGCCGTCAATGACATCAAAACTAAGTGACAACGATGAATGATTCATTCATGTCAAGATAATTGTAATGGAAAGGCACTATGAATCGGGAACATAGATATAGCTAAAAAGGATCATGAGAAAAATTAACAATGAGTTACACAAGATTAGGAATATCTCTATATAACACTCATTTTATTTCATGTAATATTTAAGAATATTTTGGTTAGTTAATAGTGACATTTGCTTGTGTTCTCTAGATATGAGGATGTAGGTTGCTAATGAGTGATTTTAAACATGGTTGTATTTGGAAATAAAAATTGGATTTTAAGCATGGTTGTATTTAGATCTTATTGTCATTTCTTAGAATTACAAATGATACAATCTTCATGTTAATATTGCTAATTTCCCCAATTCTTAAAGGGTTCTAGCTCAATGGAACAGTGCCTTCCTTACAAGCAGGAGTTGGTGGTTCGATTCCTCTGTTCCCTAATGATATTGCAATATTGATATTTTTAAATAAAATATATTTCATTATGATTTACTATGGTTATAGGGAGTGTTTCAAACCACTTTTGTATGTTTCTATGAGAGGGGTTTAAACTTCCTTTTATATGTCACTACAAGGGGGGTTCAAACCCCCCCTGTAGGTTTATATGAGGGGGGTTCATAACCACCCCCAAAGTTTTGTAAGATAAACTTTTAAGGGGGTCTCGAACTTCCCCTGTAGTTGTCTACGAGGGGGGTTTCGAACCACCCCTGTAGGTACCTACGAGGGGGTTTAATAACTGCCCCCAAAGCTTTGTAATCAAAAATTTTACAGGAGGTTATAAACTTCCCTCAAATGTCATTTTTATTATCGGTTTTTATTTCTTCTAGAGTCACCCTTAAAAGTACAAACTTTTAG
Source organism: Pseudotsuga menziesii (assembly GCA_001517045.1). Taxonomy (NCBI): domain Eukaryota; kingdom Viridiplantae; phylum Streptophyta; class Pinopsida; order Pinales; family Pinaceae; genus Pseudotsuga; species Pseudotsuga menziesii. Next base: position 105,813 of record LPNX010559251.1, read on the forward strand.
TTTCGGTGCTATTGGGGGCGTTTTTGTTTAGACCATCCCCAAAGGTTTGTAAAATGGAGTTTTATGGGGTGGTTTAGAACCACCCTTGTAGGCACCAATGGGGGGGTATGAAACTGTTGTCATAGGTACCTACGAGGGGAGTTTGTAACCTCCCTCATAGATACCTACAAGGGGGGTTTCTTACCGCCCCAAAATATTTGTAATAAGGAATTTTAAGGGGGATTTGGAACCTCCCGCCATAGGTGTCTACGAGGGGGGTTTGGAACCACCCTTAAAAGTCACTTTTTTTGGGGGGGGGGGGGTTAGTACCACTACCAAAAGTCACTTTTTGGGGTGGTTTTGATATCTTCCAAAACCGCCCTTAAAATTCCAATCATTTAGCGTCAGTCCTATTACAGGTGGTTTTCTAAAGACGACCTCCAAATACAAAACCGCCCCCAAAAGTGAATATTGGAGGTGGAAGACAACCCCCCTAAAAGTCAAATTTGTTGTAGTGAATTGTTAAAAAAAACAACATTCGCTCCATGAAGCCACCAAATAGGGGTGTCTCTAGCGGTAAACGGATGTCGAAAATCGAACAAAATAGATGGTTTGTCCATTGGAGCCTTGGTTTTCAAGTTATGGCGAGTTTCATATTACTTACCATTTCCATTCAGGGACACCAAGCAAACTCCAACTCAGAGCATAAAAACCAAACTCAGAAACAAAATTGAGTTATGTTGCCTCCTACAAGTGTGTTTGGGTAATGGCGAGATGACTACGATTCCCACACACTCATTGGGAACATTTTTCAAAATATTATCCTATCATACATAAATTGCACTACACATCACTTAGTAAAACCCTAGTTTAGAAAACCAACAAAATATACAACTTTCGGTCCATTAAGCCACCGAACAGGTGTGTTCCTAATGGTACTCGGATGTCATGAATCCAATGGAGCTAATAGTTTGTCCATCGGATCCATCATTTTCGATTCATGGCTAGCTTCTTATCAGTTATCAAGGCGATTGAGGGACACCAAACAAATTTCAACCTGGATCATAAAAAACCAAACCAAACAATGGAATTGAGTTTCATTGCCTTCTGCAACTGTGTTTCGGAAAGGGTGAGATGACTGTGATTCTCGTGGACTCTCCCAACACATTTTTGAAATCTTAGCATATCATTAGAGAAAATTTCAATTTAAAATGGGCCTTCCAAAAATAATACAAAATCCATATCATCATGTATTAGCCAATCAAAATGATTTAAAATTCAAAAAGGGAGCACCTCTTAAACAATTTTTTATTATATAATTTTGGGGATAGATATCATAAAAAACTGCCTTTTTTGTTCGTATTTTCGATGTACCTCCCTGTGTTTTTACTCAAATTTCGATTAGGAGAACTTGTTGGATGCCGAATTAAATTTTGCATCCAATGAGTACCCACTCTACATACTTTTGATGGACGTCGCTACCCCAAAAACAAGAAATACCTGAGAAAACATGATGATTCCATATCATCGTGTATTAGCCAATCAAAATGCTTTAAAATTCAAAAAGGGAGCACCTCTTAAACAATGTTTTATTATATAATTTTGGGGATAAATATCATAAAAAACTGCTTTTTTGTTCGTATTTTCGACGTATCTCCCTGTGTTTTTACTCAAATTTCGATCGGGAGAGCTTGTTGGATGTCGAATTAAATTTCGCATCAAATGAGTACCCACTCTACATACTTTTGATGGACCCCGCTACCCCAAAAAAAAGAAATACTTGGGAAAACACGATGATGATTTTTTTCAGGTATATCTTGTTTTTGGGGTGGCGGGATCCGTCAAAAGTATTTAGAGTGGGTACTCGTTGGATGAGAAATTTAATTCAGCATCCAACGAGCTCTCCCGATCGAAATTTGAGTAAAAACACCAGGAGATATGTCGAAAATATGAACGAAAAAGTACTTTTTTCTTTTCTTCCTCCAAATTTAATAAATATTATTTTAATATTTTAACTATTATTTTATTATTTTCCTTAGGAGGCCCTTTTTGAGTTGATATTTCCTCTAATGCATTCATAAATTACACTGTACGTCACTTAAAAAAACCTTAGTTTAGAAAACTGTCAAAATAGACAACTTTTGGTTCATGAAACCATCAAAGAGGGGTGTCCCTAGCGGTACTCAGATGTCACAAATCCAACTTAACTAATGGTTTGTCCATATGAGCCTATGTTTTTTATTTATGGTGATTTTCAACTCGCCTCATATGGGCATTTAGGGATACCAGGTGAATTTCAAGCAACGAAATTGAGTTACGTTACCTCCTGTAGGTACTTGGATAACACAACTCCAACAAAGCTTTGCGATTGTTATACCATTCATATGATTATGATGCTAAAACTATATCTATGATAATATTCTTTGTCATGTTTATGAAGGGATATTATCAAGCACGTTATATTAAATTTACTTTTAGATTACAATGTAAACAATTCATGAACTCGATTGAGAGATGAAGACCATGGTTAATATGATATAGAAGATATAGATTGGATAACATATTATATATATAGATTTGATGGTATAACAACTTTAGGAAAAAAAATGGTTCGAAGTGAATAATATATGTGATATCACATTTTTTCACTTTATATATAATAATTGGGGTATCTATTTTTCCTTGCCTCTATGCCTTCTAGTGTGATATGAAAATTTATGGTGTACATGTGTGTGTATGCATGAATCTGTGCATGGTTGTGGATATAGTTAATATGTGTGGTTACTATTTGTCGATGAGATGATGTTTATATTCATGGTTGGAAAATTCGTGAAAATGCATAAATTATCACACTAATATTTGCAATATAACACAAAATATGCATTATGTAGTTAAATTAATACTAATGCTTTAAATTGATTATTTCTTGGTATTTGCAGTAAAATGGTGAAGATGACTACTTAGATGATGATCTTAATTATGTTTTCACCAATGTACCAAAGAAAGATATTGTTGATAATGATGTAAATGATGCAAATGAAAATGATGATGGATAGATTTGGATAGATGAGGATGAGCAGGAAGGGGGAGGAGGATGTTGATTATGATGGTAGCCATTGATGCTACTATTAAAATTGTGGATTTTTTTTCCTTTATCCATGATACTAGACACATATTGTTATTTTTGTGATGATCCAAGTTCATATTACATTTTGGGTCATTTTGATTTGTATGGTGGATTCATGTTGACATATAAACAGGGATGATTTTAAGGAACCATACTTATTTAAAAGTTTATAAATGTTGGCGAATCTTACTAATTCTTAAAACACCAACTATAAAATGTTTGGCAATATTTTTCAAAAAATATTTAATTTCCAAGGATTTTATATCATTTACATAATAATTTGGCGATTTTTAGGGTGAAAAAAGTTTGCCCCATCAAAATTGGGCAAAACAAGGCTTCAAAAATTGCAAAATGGCGAATCGTTTTTTTTAGAAAACCCTCAAAAATATCCCTTGGGCTAAATTTCGCCACTAAAATTATGCCTGCATATAAACATTGATTACTGTTGATCATTTTGACTTTTCTAGACATGTATATCAAAAAAAATATTTCTTGTGATATTGATATTTTCAATATAAATATAATTCACTTATTATTTTAACCTTAATATGATGATGTGTATGATAGGTTATTGATGCAATGATATTTTATAATTTCACTTCTTTTGATGAAAGATAATGTTGACATTATGGTTATTATATTTTAAATTTATATATATTGGAAGTTGTTGATGATCTTTTCATGGAAAATTAATATATATGATGATATTACTACTTTGGATAAATGTTGTGTATTTTTTTTAAATTTCTTCATAAATGCTTTGCAATTAATTTCAAAAATGGTATCTACAATTAATTTGAAAGTATTTTTATGAGGACCATTAGAATGGTTAAAGCTGAACTGCTTGAAGTCTAAGCACAACTAACTGGGTACTCTTTCCATCACTGTGTCAAGATGAGATGGATTCAAAGGCATAGTTGGAGATTGGTCTGATATATAACATTCATATTAATGGAATAATTTTATCTATTTACTAAAAAATAGTCCCGATCTCCCATCCAATTTTAGTTCCAATACTGAACTGACGACCTACACAAAAGGGAATTTATTTGATAGAACAAAAAGGAGAAGGCACAAATTAATTGATTCAACGGAACGTGTTTATTCAAATTCCATGGGGAAGAAGAGAGAAAAGGGGAAACGAGAAAAGAGAAAACAACAACTTTATTGTTAATTGCAAATCCCTTTCGCTAGAAGAGCCCTTTGTAGATCTCGGTCTTTTATAGATTTATTCTAATCTTCCATAAATAGAACGGAAAGGGCAGGCTTGGTGTTTATGAAGGAAGGGAATGTATATGTTCCTGGGGAATAAACAAAGAACTGAGCAGGAGAGCTGAATGAATTCAAAGATTCGAATTTGGTTTGGGAAGAGATTATAAATTCGTTAAATTTGTGAATAGATAATCTACTTTCATTAAGTAATCTATTAGATAACTGTAAATAGAAAATATTGAATACAATTGAGAATTCGGAAGAACTATGTAAAGGAGCTATCGATTAGCTCGAGAAAGCTCGGGCTCGCTTAAGGGAAGTGGAAATGATAGCGGGTGAAATCCAGGTAAATGGAGACTCCCACATAGAACGAGAGAAAGAGGATCTAATCAATGTTGCTTCTGATTCATATATATATATATATTAATTATTTCATAACTATGAAGTAATTGATATATAAGAACTATTGAAATTAATAAATAATTATAAAATTGATATAATAAATATAATAGCACACAATTGGATAGGTTTGTAGGTGTTAAACATCAATTCTAATGTGGTGATAATAAGGAAGCAAAACAAGGAGCTAAAACAGAATCCCACTATGCCCTAGAACTAGAAGCAACGTTAGACGCAAAACTTGGCACTAAGTTGGAAGTCAATTTTGATGCTAATTTGGATGCCAAAGTAGAAGCCAAACTAGAATCTAAACTAGTGGCCAACAAAAGAGAAAAAATGGATGGTAAATGAGAAGCTAAATGAGGCACCTATGAGGAAGCAAAATAAGAAGAAATCTAAGGACCTAAATAGGAAGAAAAATGTGGCGTTGTGTGGGAGTAAAAATGGATGATAAATTGGGCGCTAAAGTAGTATCAAAACATTGTGCTAATGTGGGAATAAATATGGATGCAAAACTACGCATTAAAAATGATGCAACACGTGGCGTTGATATGGTATCAAAACAAGACGTTAGTTTCGATGCAATATATGGCGCTACATAAGAAGAAAAATATGGTGCAACAATAGAAGAAATAGCTGGTGTCATCTTGGTTGCAAAACACGATGCAAAAAAAGAAGAAAAATTTGGTGCAAATTTGGAAGAAAAAATTGGCACATATTTGGGAGTAAAACGTGGTGCAAAATGGGATGCTAAAGTGGTAGCACAAATGGATTCAATATTGGATGCTAATTTGGATGCAAATATGCATGAACATAGATGCACATTTAGATTCTAACATGATGCTATTAAGCATGAAAATATGGCATTAACGGGGATGCCATTTAGGAAGAAAAAACATACGCTCTCTAGGAAGCAAAATAGGACGTTATCTAGAAAGCAAACCTCAACGTTGTTTAGGAAGCAAAGTTAGAGGTTATTTTGGAAGAAGAAAAAAGATGTTATTTTGGACATTATAAAGGATGTTATCTAGGAAGAAAACAAAGAATTTTTTTGAGATGCTTTATGTTTTTGTCAATGATGTGTCCCATTTAGCATCCAGTTTGACCACTAGATGTAAAACAAAATTACACTAAAATGGGACGGTAAATGGGATGTCAATTCCAAGATTTGTTTTAGTGTTAAATTCAATCTTCAAACCTTACTGAGATCGACGCCATTTTTATTCAAATACTGTGCTCAACTTCCACCAGTCATGATCAATATAGGATCATTATTTCTTTCAAAACTTCACTCATTAACACACCGAGCTCTGGTACCATGTTTAATTTTGTTGAGCTTTTATCTTTTAATCTTCAAATTTGAGGAATTATTGAGTACTTGAAATCAATGAATTAATCATAAACATAACACTGTATGTACCATGGGGAAACCCTCTTAACAATGAGGAATAAAACCCTAGAAATATCCTTAGCACAATGATAGATATAAGAGAATTTCTTTTACAATTTCATATTACATTCAGTACCCCTAGTGTTGTTGATTTTATAGAATCAGGAGTCATTCTCCAAACTTGTGAGTAATATCAAGTCAAACTTGTGATTCATATCAAGTCTTATAGATCCTCGTATGATTGAGGTGGTGATATTATATCGTGAGTAATATCAAGTTGATTCTTGTGAGTAATATCAAGACTAGACTATGATTAATACGGAGCGAGTATTCTCATAGAAGGTACCCCATGAGAATGGATCTCCAATTGTGGAGATGAAATGTTGTTGTATCAGGATTGAATTCATGTGTTGTATCAATATTGTGGACCTCCATTTGTTGCGGTGGTTATACTATGTGATATATTTCTAGTCATGGTAACTAAGTGCTATAAGTCTCCTTTAGGGATTAGATACCACTAGAGTGAATTACTTTAGCATATGAATATATGGCCCTGGGTAATATATACGATAATTAGTATGTATGGAATAATTCCTCTGAGTATGATATGATGAGATGGAGAAATAATACACATATGGACCATTCATTAATTGCTTAATGATAATAAGATAAAGAATAGAGAAAGAGAATTTGAATTTCCCATACAAATATCTGAGCGAACTCATGTTATAAAGATTTAGTAAAATATGAATTCTTCAATCAAAGAATGAGTTGAACTATTAATGAATGTAATTAGTTAATAAAGAAGAGCTCAATGTTCATCAATCAACATGCATCAGTTCACTAAAGAGATCTATGTAAAGGTTAATAATACAAATTATGCATGATAGCACTAAGAGTGAAGCAATGACGACACTTAAGTTACCCTATTATCAATGTGATCAACAGTCAGTTAAATAATGAGCTCAGTTCACATTTAGTTAACATTTTGTTCAAGTTAATTAAAGAAAGGAAAGGTGGTAATGTTTGTCTGGATGGATTTCTAGTTTGCTCCTAATTGTGGATGTACTCCATGGCGCTCTTAGTGTGCTTATTGAGCTTCCTCTATGCTACCTTCTACATTCTAGTATTTTTGTCTTGTTATTAATATGTTTGGAATATGGAAATTTCAATACATTTGCATACCGTTCTTTTTACAAGGTTACATTGGATCTCTTTTCTCTACTACTATGGTGATATCTCTTATCGAGAAATATGCTTATATGTTTTAAACCATTCTCTTCAAATCTATCTATCATACTAAAAGAATTTTTGGTTTTTTCATCCTCCATGTTTGGAGGGGTTTCCCTAGGTATATCTTGTCTCTTATGGTTGATTGATTTATGTGGGTGATATATTTGTGATATTTACATGTGGCTGATATATTTATGAGATTCACATGTGGCTAATATATTCATATGTGACTGATTTATGAGATACATATGCGATTAAATTGATTGATAAAAGTTTTAAAGGTCAAGCTTCTTCGATTTTTCTCAAACATAAACAAGGTATCAAAGAATAGAGCATGAAAAATATTACTTTTGTGAAGTAATATAATCCTATGTAAATCTTGAAGTTTTGAGAAAAATACTGCAACCATGACATTGATCTCCATTTAACCGGAAGACCACCTCGAAAGTACTTCCAACTTGATCACGTGGAATACATGAGTATTAAACATTTTTTAATAGAATGACATTTATTGTTATGTATCATAAATGGTAGATGATCCTACCACCATATAATGGAAAGTCAAATTCAAGAAGAACCAGAAAAAAGCCAAACACATCATCTTCGATTTTGATTAAATGTCCATGACCACACACATGGAAGATAAATTGTATTCTTATTCAAATTTGTAGGATCTTTTAAATGTTAGATATACGCAGGTCCTAGGATCAGTGATATGCTTTAGAATTAGTACATGGACATGTACAACAAAGCATGCGTAGTGTTACCTACTTAGTACAAGTATATGTAGATTCAGACATGTATTGGTTACTGAAAGAAAGTTTCACAGATATATGTATTATGACTAGTACAATGATCGAGAAATATCACATCAAATATGTTACTCCATATAAAGAATATTGTAAATAAGTAAAGCTTTACAAAGTTCATATTCAGTTGTATCTAAGACATGGTACATAAAGGAGTTGTGTAAATCTTGTACACATCCACAGATGGGAAAAATTGCCAGCATATTTACTAAGCCTCTTTCCATAACAAGATGCGTATAGTATAAAAATACTACTCTAGTTGAAGAGGAAATATTGAATTATCTTCATAGGAAGCAACAGTTACAAGTCCCCAAACTAGTTATTCATGATACATGACTCATGCAGCGAGGGGATGTGCTATCTCGTGGAGAAAATCCACTTGAGAAGAGACATGGTCAAAGTCTTGGAAACTATTGGACACTCAAGAAGAGTTACACCTCTTCAAGAGGTTAGATAACGATACAATTGTATTTGTGGGGTACTATGATATGAAATCACTATGAAAGTGATCAGGCCTTGAAGAACATCACAGAGAGTGGAAATATCACTAAGAACACCTTCATATGGTAGAAGATTCTTGAAGTCAACAAATGTTGAAGATTGAAAGAAAACATAAGAATCTATTTCTACATGATATTACACATGTAATCAGTTGTATATGATGGATATGAAATCCATTGTTTCTAGTTTAGACAAATTGCATTCTGAATCAGATCTAGATGATAAGCTACTATGTATAAGTAGTTGGTTGGTATCTCAATGTACATAGTAGACTTGTTGTATTTTATGCTTATTGATAAGCATATGTTTGAGTACCTTTAAGGTACATTAGAATAGGTTCTTTACTATATTTGAGACATGGTATTCATATTGTGCTATCAAGCTATTATTTTAGCTTGAGATAAAGAAATGTAAATTTTGGTTAGTAGTATAAAAGGTAAGTGTATTTTCGATAGTAGTACTGAAGTAAGGCATATGCCAAAGAGCACTATGGAAGAAAATCCATTGTGTGCATAGTACTACGTACTGAGGAGTAGTGTAGTTTTGGATGATACCTACTAGGGTGAATGAATTGAGCCTACTATTATTATGTGTTTTAATATAAAGCTTTCAGAGAACCCGATGTTTCATGTTATCATGAAACACATTAAGATGAAGTATCACTTCATGAGAGTCATGTTCATGTAAGTAAAATTTAAGTACATACCTACTGATGAGAAGATTGCAAATCTATCGACAAGTCATTGTCAATGATGAATTTCCTCTCGATATAAGCTTCGTTTAATAGAAAAATTCCCGGCATAGTAGAGAATGTCTCCCTCGAAGAGAGAGAGTGTTGATTGTACAAAATTAGGATTCATTATCAAGAATTGTGAGTAATATCAAGACGTACAAGTGATTCATACCCAGTCCTATATATGCTCATATGATTGAGGTGCAATGTTGTATTTTAAATATTGTGAGTTATATAAAGACGATTCTTGTAAGTAATATCAAGACTTTAATTGCCATTAAAGTATTCTCATAGAGGATACCCTATGAGATGGAACTCCAGCTATGGAGATGAGCTTGTGAGTAATATTAAGCTAAGTCTTGTGAGTAATATCAAGTCCTACCAATATGCTCATTTATTGAGGTGGCATACTCTACTTGGTAAAGATGTTATACTAAGTGATGCATTACTATCCATGGTCATTGAGTGTTATAAGTATCGTGTAGGGATTAGCTACTACTAGAGTTAATTACTTTAGCATATGACTGTATGACCCGGGGTAATATATCTGATCATCAATATGGAATAATTCTTTTGCGTATGGTATGATAACATGGTTAAATAATAAAACAGACATGGTCCATGTAGTAATTAATTAATGATAATGAGATAAGCATAGAGAAAGAGAATGGATTCAAATTTCCTTTATTTACCTCCAAGTGAACTCAAATTGTAAAGACTTTAGTAAATCCTCCATTTTAATAAACCATGCATCAGATAACTAAGAATATCCATGCAAAATTTAACAATAGAAATTCAGCATGGATAGCACTAATTTTGAAGCACCAAACACATTCACTTAGGCTACTAATTGTATGAGCAAAGTTCTTAGTGTTTGATCATAATCCCATATTATTTCTCCACGATGTTGTTTTATTCCCTTAATCTTTGCAATAGATTAAGACTTTGATTTTGGTTTCTGAAACTCCTTTAGCATTGCTTGAGTAATTTCATCCAATGTCCTTATAAAATATCCTTTTTATACTATACTAAGATACTTCATATACCATGTTAGTGCATGATCTATTAATTTTATCTCTATCTGCACTACCTTTTATTTTTCATCTGTCAACTGCTTCATGGCACACACGAAGCACACACTGTATCACATGTGGACCAATATCGTTCTACCTCATCCCTTCAAGTCCCATGAAATACTGAGAGTCTAACATTTGAATCATACATTTTCCCTACCATATTAAACCTTCTTATTACTCTTCCATTTCTACTTTAACCTCCTATCCTTCAAATTATCTTCTCGATTATATTTGAAAAAAACCTCAAGGGAAGATCAAGATGGGGTTTATACAACACAACTACACCATATTATTTTATTCTCGATGTGGCTAAATCCTTAAGATTCACTTGATTAAACACTCTTATCTTTCTCAAAACATTCTCATCGTCTTCCAATTCTTCTTCAAAGAGACTCTTCACAATCTCATGGATTTGATGGGAATATTTATGATTTTCTTATGATTCTTCTAAAACATAGGCCATTCATTTGGTTTTAGGACCATTAACTCTTCCTTCTTCCACATTTTCCTCTAATGTGATCTCTTTTATGGAATGCCTCTTCATTTGCTTGTCTTCTTCCATTCTTTTCTCCATTGTTTCTTCACCTTCCTCTTATCTCTTCATCATGCCCCTCTGGCATGTTTGTATTTTTATTTTCTTTTGAAACCCCTTCTACCATGTCCTCTCTATCATTCCCTATGTTTTCCATTGATTCCTTCTGTACTTTTTCTCTCAACACATTCCTTCTCTCATATTTGTCTTCCCTTCTTCTATGTTCATGCAGGTCCATATTTAATTTCCTTATTTTCTACTTCATGGATTTTACCCTTTTCTCTTCCTCATCCCTTGTGGCGCACAAGGTTTTTCTCTTCCTTCTTATTCGGTTCCATTGGAATTATTCATTTTTAAACAAACAACATATTTATCCAAATAGGGATTTCTAGTAAACACTTTTTTCTAATTTCAATCTCCAACTCACCTCCAACTTCTACTTCGCGCAATCAAAAGATTCTTCATATTCAATAGAAAATTGTATGATATAACCTTCTATAATCCTTTGAACACAAAATATATAACTCTAATCCACGCATTATCTTATTTTTTGAAACTATCATATGTTCCTTGATACCACACAATAAATCTTTTACTCCTCCACACAATATTCAATTCTACTTACCTTTTAATTTATTCATGGAATAAAGAAGGGAAATCAACAAATAAAATTTATATGTAACTTTGCAACTATTGTTGGGGATAAATGCCAAGATTTCTTGTCTCCTTATGCACATTTTGTTTACATTTTTGGTCAACCAATTATGCATCTTCTCCCTTATAGGTTTCCAAATCAAACTTAACCAAACCATACTCTTTTTATATCTAGACAACATAACCAATTGTTGTCTTAGACTCAAACCCTCGGTTCTAAACCATGAATCAATAATTCCCCTATGAGAATCAACATTTTCATTACCTAAAAAGGGAAAACTCTCACTTGAAATTTTGAGGGGACTTAAAAATGTTAAGGTTTTATAAGCATATACCACTAGATCATAGTCTTTATCATTCAATTTTAACTCAACATAATAACATGCACAGATTCTCATTGATACCCAAGTAATTCAGAAGAGATAAATTCTGCATTCCATTAATAATGAGAACATTTCATTTACTATTACTTACTATATATAATGCATCAAAATTGTATAGCTCAAAATACTATTAGAAGAAACCCAAAATAACCAATCTTTTCATTGTTTATACATCATGATAGATATTATCACTAAATTTCCAACTATTTTTTTGACTAATATTGTTTAATTATAACTTAACTATCTTAACTAAATCTTGTATTTTTACTACACAAACCTTTAAATAATATACTATACATACCTTTAAATAATATACTGCAACACCTCTACAATAAAATATACCATTCATTTACAAAATAATGCAACAAACATCATTATTAACACTCATTACAATCATCATCATTATCAAAATAGTCATCATCAACATTGTTGATATCATCTCTTTAATTCATAAATTAAATACTGAAATTTTTTTAATAAATAATATATCATAAAAAAAAATTAAAAAACGAAAGACACAACTCACATCGACAACGCATAGTCCAAGCTCGACCACGTTTATATTTTTCCTGCATATATCATTGTTGATTTTATCGCCATATATACCACAGTAACTGAATGTAGATTTTACACATTTAGAACTTCTAACATGTAAAAAAACACATTGATGAATAAATACTTTCAAATTTTTCAAATTTAACAATGTTTCAAGTAAATATATATTTTCATCCTTGGAATAAATGTGGAGACTCTCAAGAAGCATCTATAGCTGAATACTTTCAAACCTTCAATTTGATCTATATGATAAAGCTAATTAATATACCTTATGATACGAATGCTTTACTGCGTGGTCAATGCAATATAATTCCTTTTCTTCCCTTCATTTATCTTTAAGTCCTTAATCTTTTTATTACAGTAATGGACACAATAATTTTGAAGATCCTTTGATTATGTTTAATCATATTTATTTAAATTTTATAGCTTTGGTTAGTTTCGCATATGTTTATTTCCAAAAATTATAATTATAAAAGATTATATTTTTAAAAATATAATTTTTTTAATTAAAATAAATAATAAATATGAAAAATAGAATATATTTATTATTTTAATAACTTTTAAATATTTATATTCTTTTTTATTAAAATATTTTTATCAAAACAAATTTATCAAGCAAATGACATTATTCAGTTTTTAGTTTTTTTTAATACGATTATAACACTAAATACTATAAATATCTAAAATTAAATAATATATCTGCAATTTTAGATAACTTGGCAACCTCTCTCCCTTCTCGTAATTCCTTGAATAAAGTTACATCATCTTTCTCTACTCTACAACATAGAAGCATAATTCCCATACGAATAAGATTTGATAAAGAAAAAGTAAGTAACAAAAAAATTCAATACTACTAAAATAGGGAAGTAGACTTCTAATATATCATATTTTTAATTAAATATACAAAGATATATATATAACATTTATATATATTTAAACATATACAATATTTTTATTAAAATATTAAATATCAACCATTAAATTTTAAACTTAAAAAAAAAATTTAACATATTTTTTATAACCAAAATTACTCATTAATAAAACAAAAGATAATGCCCATAGTATAAGAGAGAAAACTCTTAGTTATTAATAGTTATTAATTTTTTTAAGAAGAAAGTAAATAATATTTACTACTACTTACATTGGAATTAATTAATTCATGTTTAAATTGTGTTAGGGTTAACTTTGACTCCAGAATGAGCAAGGATGTAAGTGGTTTTGGGCACATGATTTTGGTAACCAATAAATCTAGTGTCCCTATTATATTTGCATATTTATTTTCTTTGGCCTATTTTTATTCCTATTAAATTGAAGTGCAAAGTTTGAAATTGGAAGGAATTTATTTTATAGTGTTTTATTAATTAAAATGTGGCTTTTTTAAATAAATTTTCAAGATTATCTCGTAGCAATATTAGATATAGATCGAATACGTGTACCTAATTCATTTTTTACTTAGTGCTTCAGCTATTCTGATCATCAAAAGTATTGTTATATTATTAGACAGAAGATGAACTCTTTCTGTGTTCATCCTAAATCTTAAAGTTAGGACAACTGTCTTTTATAAAAAAATCAAAATCAAAATTTAAATATTTAGAACTCTATTATATAAAACTAAAAAAATTAGACAAATTTCAAATATTTAGATCTACATATATATAACTAAACAAATCAGATAAATTTCAAATATTTAGAAATGCATATATACAAGTATATAAATTAAAGTATTAAAATCATAAACATTGCATTCCAGATTTTCTCAAATTTTCCACTTTAAAAAAAAATTTACATCTCCAAAAATTTGATTTCTTTATATATTTGGTAGATTCCTTTTAAGATAAATCTATACTAATATATATTTTGTTATATTACAATATATAGTTAGTAAAAAGATTATACATAATTATATAATTCTATAATAAACTTATTTCTCTAAGTAACTAGAGTTAGCAATTATTGCCTAGCTACAGTTAGCAATTACTATTATGACACCAATTGAGCAATGTCGTATATACAATTAATGTTTTAACAGCGCTGTTTCTACTACACTATTAGAACTTTTGAATTTGAGACGGGAAATTTCATCCTCGTAGCCTTAAATTTCATCCTCTTAATAAACTTAGTCTATTTCTTGCATACGATACACTACTGCCTAATATAATACACTACTGTCTATTTCGTGCATGTGATACACTAGTTCCTCCATCTAATGCAGGTTTTACAGTCTCTGGTGCACCATGGCCATCTTTGACTCCAGGCACCATGTCAATTTCTGATAGAGGCAGCCGTGGTACAGCCGTCGAACTTTGTGCCGTTTGTTGATGTAAAATGTTCCAATCAAACATATTATCATACTGAAAACCTTCACGAAGAAACAAATCACGGAACGACTTCCTCAAATATGCATAATCTGGCGTGTCCTCAAAACCCAGAGACCGGCAATAGTGTAAGTAGGAAGCGAACTCCTTAGGATGGGGCTCGCACAGAGATTCGATAGAAGTAGCCATCTTCTTGAGACGCATCGTTTCGTATATTGTTTGCTTCCGATTTGCATCCGGCATTACATCCTGCCAAGGAAGTTTTCCCTGTAAGAAGTACATAAGAAGATATCCAAGCGACTCCATATCATCCCTTCGGCTTTGCTCAACGCCATTTTGACTATTTATACTCACAAAGCGTGCAGTTCCAGTGAAACCATTGGTTGGCATCTCGGGAATATGACACAAAGTTTTAGGGTCACGGAAACTCTTTGCAAGACCAAAATCAATAATGTGGACCACGTTTTCTTTTTCACCAATGGGCCCCATAAGAATATTTCCAGGTTTCAAGTCCCTGTGCAAAAAGTTCGTTGCATGTAAATGCTCAATCCTCTCAATCAGCTGATCAGCTAACATTAACACAGTCTTAACTGAGAATTTATGCCCACAAAGCTTAAATAACTCACCCAGGGTTGGGCCTAGAAAATCCATAACTAGAATCAAATGTACTGTATCTGTCCCATACCATCTAGCTTTTGGAATACCAGTGGTACCAGAAATAGCTCTATAGATTGTATATTCATGATACAAATGTGGGCGCTTTGCGTCGACTCTCTCCATCTTAATAGCAACATTCTCTTTTGTGTCTAAATCGGTTCCAACGTATACCACGCCATGTGCACCAATGCCGATCTTTCTTCCGATTCTGTATTTTCTGTCAATCACGGCGCCCTCCATGGCCAGCATTATCCTGGAAAATATGACTTTGCTCAACCTCAAATCTATGTAAAATTGTGTATCCGGGCACTGTATTCTATTTGGTCATCTGCTATTTTATTAATGTAATGGACACCGTTTCAAAACTTTAGAATCCGTGCATTGAGTCAGAAACGTTGCGACTGTCCTATTAATTGTTTTATTTACTGTGATTGTGAGGAAATAATGGACGTAACAAAGTTGGATTAATTTAGTCCACTCTTTCACTTTTAATGGTTTTTTTGTGTTTTTTACCATGTAATAGTCGCAACTGAATTATAGGATCCATTTGAATGTTGAACTAATTTAAATTTCATAGAGTTATTGTAAGAGGACATTTCAGAGGCAGGACGCTCACAGTGATAGTACATTCTATACATTCTAGATATGTCACGGCCTCTCTAGTTTGAAGAAGTGATGTAATTCGATACGACCGGGTTTATCATAGTAGCTGATTTATTAGTTACTAGCTTGTGATTATTGTCCTACAATGAGAAGAGTTAAATTATGCAAGGTTTAGATCTTATAGATCATTCTCACTTGAATGGGTTATTGAGTAATGAATTGATTATTGTTTAGCGTCAAGATGCTTATGGCTTGGAAAAGTCTCAGAGAGAATAAGTGTGACACCAAAGACTTTGGAATTGAAAGTGAGATAAGGCGTTTATTGAACATTTATGGTCCTTTTGGCATCACAAATAGTCATATAGAATGATATGCAGACTTGTCTTACACTTTTAATTAAAGGTGATTTGTCTTGATACTTAATTAGAGGTGACCTATTTGGGCATTTTAATAGCAAGGTGCTTTATAGCCCAATTTGGGGGAGAGATTGTGCTAGTTAACACTATATACCAAGGTGCTCTACAGCCCAATTTGGGGGAGAGATTGTGTCACTTAACATTATATAACCAAATGTATAATCAAAGAAAAGCAATTAAATAATTCTACTCACCCAATAGAAAAAGTAAACCTAACATAGATCCATCTTAAATTCATATCTATCAAACATCCCCCGAGAGGGATCAAATTTCTCCAAAAACTATGTGATAATTCAAATTTTCCACAAATGATAAATGCTCTAAATTCTTGCTATGGGAGGTATGACATAATCCTAGTTATTTCCTTAAGCATTGATGGACAAATACCTTTAGCAATGATAGATTATAGGTGGCAAACATAGAAAATCTTATCTCTCACTTGTTCTTGTAGTGTTGAATAATAAACAATACTTTAAATGGTGATGGAACCCTATGTGTGGTATGATATGCTAGAGTTTCCTTCCATTGATACACCTTAAAATCACCTCATGTACCTCTCATATTCAAAATGAAAACATTGTTGGATTAATATCGAGATGATCCAAATCTAGAATGAAGGGTCCTAATCCCTAATAAGATAAATAAATGAAGTAATTCACTTCATATTAAAAGAGCATTGTATTAATAAAGAGAGGATCCAAAACTAGAATGGGGGGTTTTAATCCCTTATAAGATAAATAAATGAAGTAATTCACTTCATATTAAAAGAGCATTGTATTATTAAAGAGAGGATCCAAAACTAGAATGAGGGTTTTAATCCCTTATAAGATAAATAAATGAAGTAATTCTATTCATTTTAAATTATTTAGTATGTAGATCTAAGGTTTCCATGATAATTACATTCACCTCTATCCATGTTGGCGCTTTGCCTAATCTATTAACACATATGCACACTTAGGTTATAAGGATGTTTTGTTATTATTTTTAGTAGGATTTATGAGTGTTTTAATTAGTTATGTAGTATTTTTTTCTCTTATTGTTCTTACATATTATGTTTAGATAATTACATTTACCTCTATCCATGGTGGTGCTTTGCTCAATTTATTAACACATATGCATACATAGGTTATGATGATGTTTTGTTATTATTTTTAGGAGGATTTATGAGTGTTTAAATTATTTATGTACTATTTTTTCTCTTAGTGTTCTTACATATGATGTTTCTACATAAGCTTGTGGTTCTACATCCCTTTTACATATTAATATCCATATATAGGTTATGATATATATGAGTTGTTAGTAGCTTTGTTTGCTACTTTTATTATATAATATTTACTTCACATGCAACTATATGTTATAATTGGTGATTAATTGATGATCGTGCTATAATTTCTATTAATTAACTTTAGTCAATAAGGAAATCTTATGAAATCAAGTCTTCTATAGATTTTACAATTAGTAATGGAAATCAAAGATATTCCACTAGTGAATCATTTTTCATGACCTTTGTCTAATTTACTACTTGCTCAAATATTGGTAGACCTAGAATCCAGTAAACCTATAACTAGGCATTTTATCTACACAAATGCTCCTTTTATGTGATCAATAGGTGATTTGTTACTACAAAAAGAGTACTCTAGGACTAGTGCTTTATCCACTACCTTATTGACAACTTATTTAATTCTTTCAATTAGTGCAAGTAGTTTTGGTACAAATGTAAAGGTTGTTATGATAGTCTTATATATTCTATTGCTTATAGCCAAGAGAATTTATACCACTATCAAAATACCCTCCTAGTATACCTCATTCCATATTTCTAAAGTATGACATTTATACCATAATCACCCATATCATTTAGACTATCATCATTGTACTTACATATCCTTACAACTTAATGGCATACTTTACTTTATTAGAAATCCATTATAAGTGGTTGAGCACAAAAATCTACCATTAAAGGAATTTATAAACCTAATAGCAACATCCATTCCAAATCTAGAGCCAATGTACCTAGGAAAGGAATAACCAACCATTACTCTTCTAGTTTATTTAGTTGATTAAGCTTGTAAAAATGAACTAGTGAATACATTAGCCTTCACAGTTTATCTAGTTTGAGAAAAAGTTGACATATAAATAACAACTATTTATGTTCCAATTTATCCATCCATAAAGGTGGTAGTCTCCATACCACCTTGTTTGACTTTGAGAAAGGTAGCAGTCCAAGCATATAAATAAGAAGCAAATCCAATATCGTCTTGCTTAACTCTCAATCCCATTATAAACCTTTAAGTTGACCTTTCACTAGTTGTTGAAATTGACTTTGTTGAGATCATAACTTCATTTTATAAACTAAAACCATATATGTTAGGGATAAAGATATATATAACTAAGATAAGAACACCATAGGTTCTAATTAGGGATTGTATAAGAAACTAGGTGTTTAGTGAGCATGTAGATTAGTTAAAGCACCATTATAAGTAGATTAAATCATCAAAGAGTAACCAATAGATTAATATGTATATCTCTAATGTGTTTTAGGTTTCGGTACATTCCCCATTAGTAATTTATGCACATTCTAGTATGCTTACCCTTTTTATTCATATTCCCTACCTATGATTAATAATAGAGGTAAGAAAGGTAAGAGATTATCCATATTCTTTTATTACAAATACCATATCCTAGTTACGGACCTTATTATAGTCTAAATCTAGAATGAATATATTTTCCTTCTATTGGAATGGAAGATAAATCCTTTTCTTTGTAGCTCAATTATCGAATCCACGGTAGTAAAGCCATTCAACCAATATAAATACACTTCAATTTTCATGATACCTCAATTCACTTTTCATTCTTGAAATTCTAGATATACTTTGCCTCAAAAGTATCAACTATTTGTAACTAATTTTATTTGCTAGAAAATGCAAGAAGAGTGTTGCTAATGCTAGGTAAAGTTCAATATGATCTTCACAAACTCATTGATCATTATGTAAGGATATAAGTGCTCATTGTTTTTACTTGTTCCCTTTAGTAGTGCCCATTGATATTAGAAGATTATCTAGAGGATTATATTAATATAGTAACCATGTTTCACTAATTTTGTATAGGAGATGCATGAATTCACCTTATAAAAATGATATTATACCTTTTCCATATTAGAAAGGTGCTCATGCCCCTACCTACCAATCCATTGACATTGCAAAAATTTCAAATGGAGATTCCAACTAGACAATCATCTTTGTAATTGAAAGTGACAATTATAATGTTGGTAATGGGTGTTATAGTGTTAGTAAGGAGTCAATGACATCAACACCAAGTGACATTGATGTATGATTTAATCATGTCAAGATTAGAGTATTGGAAAGGCACTAAGAATTGTGAACATAGATATAACTAAAAAGGATCATGAGAAAAATATGAATTGAGGTACACAAGATTAGTAAGATCTCTATATAACACTCATTTTATTGCATGTAATATTTAATAATATTTTTGTTTAGTTAATAGTGACATTTGCTTGTGTTCTCTAGATATGACCATGTACGATACTAATGAGTGATTTTAAGCATGGTTGTATTTGGAAATAAAAATTGGATTTTAAGAATGGTTGTATTTAGAACTTATTGTATTCTCTTAGAATTACAAATCATGCAATCTTGGTGTCAATATTGCTCATTTCCTCAATTCTTAAATGGTTGTAGCTCAATGGAAAAGCACCTTCCTTACAAGCAGGAGGTTGGTGGTTCCATTCCTATGCTCCCTAATGATCTTGCAATATTGATATTTTTAAATTATTTAATATATTTTATTATGATTTATTATGGCTATAGGGGGTGTTCCAAACCATTTTTGTATGTTTCTACGAGGGGGATTTTAAAACACCTTCATATGTCACTACAAGGGGGTTTCAAAACATCCTGTGTATGTTTAAGTGAGGGGGTTTCATAACAGCCCCAAATGTTTGTAAGATGGAGTTTTACAGGGGGTTTTAAAACACCCCCGATAGGTGTGTACAAGGGGGGTTTTGAACCATCCTGGTAGGTACCTACGAGGGGGGTTTATAACTTCCCCCAAAGGCTTGCAATAAGGAAATTTAGGGGGGGCTTATAAGCTTCCCTCAAAATTCACTTTTATCGTCGATTTTGATCTCTTCTAGAGTCGCCCTTAAAATTCTAAACTTTAAGTGTCGGTTCTATTGGGGGCAGTTTTGTTAAGACCATTCCCAAAGGTTTGTAAAATACAGTTTTAGGGGCTGTTTTAGAACATCCCTTGTAGGCACCAATGGGGTCATTTTGTTGTCGTAGATACCCACGAGGGGGTTTGTAACAGTGCCCATGGGTACCTTTGAGGGGTGTTTGTAACCGTCCCCAAAGGTTTGTAATAAGGAACTTTANTTTAGCATATATGCATTAGAGGAAATTTCAACTCAAAATGGGCCTCCTAAAAAAAATAATGAAATAGTAGTTAAAATAATAAAATAATATTTATTATTTTTGGAGGAAGAAAAGAAAAAAACTACTTTTGTTCGTATTTTCGACATATCTCCTTGTGTTTTTACTCAAATTTCGATATGGAGAACTTGTTGGATGCGAAATTGAATTCTGCATCTAATGAGTACCCACTCGGTATACTTTTAAGGAACCCTACTACCCCCAAAACAAGAAATACCTGAACAAAACGTATCGTCACATTTTTTCAGGTATTTCTTGTTTTTGGGGTAGCAGGGCACATCAAAAGTATGCCAAGTGGGTACTTGTTGGATGCGGAATTTAATTTTGCATCTAACGAGCTCTCCCAATTGAAATTTGAGTAAAAACGCAGGGAGATATGTCGAAAATACGAACAAAAAAGTAGTTTTTTATGATACCTATCCCCAAATTTATATTAAATTTTTTTTTAAGACCTATACGGTATTTCAAATTTAAAGCAATTTCAGTGGCTAACATGTGATGAAATGGAATTTGAATGAGGGTTAAAAGGCCCATTTTGAGTTGAAATTTCTGGGGATGGTTTTGTAATGACCACCGCCAAAAGTGAGTTTTGGAGGTGGAAGACAACTCTCCCTAAAAGTCAAATTTGTTGTAGTGAATCGTAAAAAAAACAACATTCTGTCCATGAAGCCACCAAATGGGTGTGTCTCTAGTGGTAATTGAATGTCGCAAATCCAAAAGAATTGATTGTTTGTCCATCGGAGCCTTGGTTTTCAAGTTATGGTGAGTTTCATCTTACTTACCATTTCCATTCTGGGACACCAGCCAAATTTCAACTCGAAGCATAAAAACCAAAGTGAGCAATGAAATTGAGTTATGTTTCCTTCTGCAATTGTGTTTGGGTAAGGGAGAGATGGCTACGATTCTCCCACACTTATTGGGCATATTCTTCAAAATTTTATCAAACATAACTTGCACTGCATGTCACTTAGTAAAGACCTAGTTTAGAAAACCAACAAAATAAATAACTTTCAGTCGATTAAGCCACCAAACAGGTGTGTCTCTAATGTAACTCGAATGTCACAAATCAAATGAAACTAATATTTTGTACATTAGATCCATGCTTTTCGACTCATAGATAGATTATTATCGCTTATCAAGGACATCAAGGGACACCAGAAAAATTTCAACTGAGGGCATAGAAACCAAACCAAACAATGGAATTGAGTTTCATTGCCTCCTGCAACTATTTTTGGGAAAGCGTGATATGACTATGGTTCTCATACACTTTCCCAACATATTTTTCAAAATCTTATACTATCATGCAAAAATTGCACTACACGTCACATAACAAAACCTTAGTATAAAAAAATGTCAAAATAAACAACTTTCGGTCCATGAAACCATCTAACAGGGGTATCCCTTGCAGTAATCGGATGTCACAAACCTAACCTAACTAACGTTTTGTCCATTTGAGCCTCGGTTTTTTAGTTATGGTGAGTTTCAACTTGTTTCTCATGGCCATTTAGGGATACCATGTGAATTCCATGCAACATAATTGAGTTTTGTTACACTAGTGAAAAATGAGAGTTTAGTGATGAGGAGACAAAAAAAATTGGTCACCATAGTTTTTTTCAAGGGATAAATGACCAAAATTGATAGATTTAAGTGAGCTAACTAAAAAAGACCAAGATAAATGACCACTTTTGGTCACGGGATAAAAACCAACTAAAAATGACCAAGATAAATGGCCAAATTTGGTCACGGGATATCTAGACTAAAAATGACCACATAACAATTGGTCATTTTTAGTTGTCACTCTAGAAATGAAAAAAATTACAAATTTGACAATGAATTTGTACATTTTACTAAATTCTAACACTGCACATGGATTCAAAGACCCCCTTCAAGAGGGTCTCTAAATCCATTTGCAGTGTTAGAATAAAGGCGGTCTGATCTAAATCCATATGCAGTGTCAGAATTTAATAAATTCTAACATATATAAAATATATATTTACATGTCCCTATATTAACAAAATTGAATTAATGCAACCGAGCTATATGTTTATTTCAACATGACCTTGACATATAAAAAAACCACCAAACCTTGGCATATAATGTTAATTATAAGGCTAATTTGGATGACCTTGGCATATAATTCTAGTTTTTATAGGCTAATTTGGACACGACCTTGGAACCTTGGCTATTTAAATCAGTGGGATCCACGTCAGTTGAAAGTAGTGACACGTGCAGGAATCTCATTGCACTAAACTAACAAACGACATAATCTCATTCCTCCATCATCTTCTTCGTTTTCCATTGGATTTTCTCTCTACGTCCCTTTCCAATAGCGACGTAGGCTCTGTTGCATCATATATCGCATATTTTTATTTTATTTCCTCTCACTATGTCACTTTCCAAGCCATTCATTCTCTCTATCCTTTACGCTCATGATGTCATAGTGGAGCTTTTCCTTATATTCCTTCTAAACTCTCTTCTGAACACAAGCATGGTCAGAGCATTTGTAACAAACTTTTGTGGTTCCTTCATTGGTAGATAACAGGTTTCAGTCTGCTCTTCTGTTTTCTCCATGTCTAGAGCACTCATATCTTGTATTCCAAGGCCTCAGCTGCCCAACGATTGATCATTGAGTAAAATTTTGTCAATTTCCTTGGACGACTTGGTATTTTTGTTTCTGTAACAGACCAAAAGACTCAAATTAGGCTCCTGATCAAGACAACAATGATATAAATAATCGTTTTTCCCTTAAGCTATCCATCTACAACAAAATGTCTTGGAATGGAGTTTTAGAAGCATTAGATTGATCATTCGATGAAGAAAAGGGAGGGATTCGTTCTAAATCCTCTATGGAGCTTCCAGATCTTGTATTCTGAGGCAAAAACTAGGGCGAGGTAAGTTGTTTTGAGCTAAAAATTGTTCATTTACGTGGGGAAAGGGTTTGTATGGTTTATTAGAAGGGAGATGAGCTCAAATCTGCTATTTTTGCCTTAAAACCGTATGAGAAAGAATCATTTTGAATTAAATGTTCATTTCCATGGAAGAAAGTTTTTCATGGCTATTTAGAACTCAAGGGCTCCTAATCGTTATTTTACCACGAGAATTCTCCTATTGTGGCTATGGCCTTCACTGGAATGTAGCAAAAGTGCAAATATTACAATAAAATGGTTTATTTTGTGGATCAAATGTCTGCCAATGGAGTTTCTTACCACAAGGCTTGCTTAAGGTTCAACCATTGCAAGGGAACCCTCAAGGTATGGATTTTGTATGCCTTTATTTTAATATTATTGGTGATCGAAGGTTTTTTTCTTGAAAATATTTGTATTATCATGTCATTTAGTTTGTTCACCAGATCTGCATCGGAACTTGGAAAAAATGTGTGTCTTCCACTCTTCAGGGATACTATGGCTGATTAAATATTAGGCCATATCTTTGCCCTGAACTGGTTAAGAAAGTTGTCAATTTATGTTAGTATTTGCACCCTATCCTTAGCTATCACTGTGAATTAGCTGGATAATATTTGGATATGCCATCTTGTTCTTGTCATTATCTTTGAAAGTGCAAGTTTTTTTTGAAGATCTACAAATAAAAACTATGAATATTAGATGTCTTCCCTCGTGGTACAAAACCAGTCCCTGCAGTCTGTAATGTGTTGAATTTGGCCAATATATTGTTTGTATTTTATTTTGATAGCCCCACTACTTTGTTTCTAATCTCATCGAGCCCATCTGAATAGATATGTACACCATATAATGTCTCATATAGGCTTCATAAAGAGAGATAATGCAATTAAAATAGATTCTTCCATCTGTACTGAACCTACATTGGTTAGTCAAGTGCTACGACTTCAGTACACAAGCAGACCCATTATTCGCTATCGTCTACACTAACACTGACACAATTTATACAATTTTTCGTCTCTGACTATTCCCTATCCATGAAGAGAAGTTTTGTTTGCAAAATATTTTCTTTAAATGGGAAAATGTTACATGGTACAATTTGGAATTTTGTATAGTGAATTTATGGGCGTGATTCGGCTGAATTCGGTAACTATGGGTTACATATCGTGATCGTTTCCTATGAGTGAATATTGACGTGCCTTTTCTCGACTTACATAAGGTTCAATAGTTGTTGTTTGTAATGACTCGCGAGCATTGAAGTGCCATTTCATACTCTCCATTTCCTCTACTCACATCAGTTGAGGTTCCAGTTCCAACTTGCAATGGGAAAGGAAAAGCACCCCTCAAACACAACCTCTTCTGGTGCAAAATCTAATGCTCATCATGAATCCCAACCCGTTTTCAAGAAGGAGAGGATAGATCCACCCTCCTCTTCTTCAAATGCTGTTACTAATAATCATATCGTTGCAGATGATCAGCTTCAAGGAATTGCATCTTCTTCTAGTGTTTCAGATCTTACTAACAAAATACTCTCAGCTGCTAATGAAATTCACCCAGAAGATGTTGATGCCGATGTTGATTTCCTGATCAATTACATAATTGATCTTTTGGAACACATCAAGGTTCATTGCAAATTTTCACATCTATTTTAACAAACAAAAGATCAAAAGATCTTTCAAAATGAAAAACCGAGTCAAACTCCTAAGAATGCAATTATTAATATAATTGAACCAAGACCAAACATCAAACTAAAATAAGATCAAGCTATATTACTTTATTTAACAAATGAGAATACAATCGCTACTTTTTATGACAAAGTCTATGTAGTGAAAAAAACTAACTAAGCAAAGAAAGTGTACATTTGGAAATGCAAGTACAATAACTAAATAATTTATAAACAAATAACACCTAACTAAAAAGGATACTATCAACAACTACTTAAAAGGCTATGATGCAAAGAAAACTTAAATAAGTGAATGGAAAACTAAGTAAGAGAAACAAGTAGAAAACTTAATAAAGAAAACTGAATAAGAGAAGAAAGTAGAAAACTTAATAAAGAAATTGAATTCTATCCTGCAAGTATTTGTTGGTATTCACACAGTGAAAAATGAAACTTTTCCTAAAGATAACACTACTAATCCTAACTTTTACATGCAAATGGATAAATTAATCCAAAAGCATAGTTATAAAACAATACAATAGTAAAAAGAATCAGAAACAAATAAAAGAAACAAAACATACGCTAACTCAAAAGCTTGTACAAAGGGAAAAGAGGTAGAGAAAAGAATAAAACTTTAATAAATAACCTAAAACAATCAAAATTATAGTCTAAATAACAAATAAAACTGTTATCTAACTATTACAGTCAAACCATACATCAAATACTAAAGAACAAGAACTTAAAACAATTTTAAAACACATTAGAAACACTAAAAATAGAACTGTGGGTTGAATGACACACTGGACTGCAGGTCTGCAAAACAGACTAGAAAGAAGGTGAGAATGACAGGTTGAAGAAATTGTCTGAATGATAGTCTGTATAAAGAAAACAATATAAAATAACCTAAATGATCTACTTCTCAGCTGATTTTATGCATATGAAGATGCAATGCATAAGGAACAGTAAATAAACCTATTTAATCATCAAATTTAGCAGTAAAATAAACTTAAACAAATTCATGAACATCAAGAATCGTTGCTTATTAATAAAGAAACTGAAATTCAAATTGCATAATCTTAAAACATAGAAGAAATAAATAGAACTTAGTCTATTTAAATTGATAAAAGCAATCTACTCTATCTTCTTATGAACAAAACCAAATAATAATATCGAAATGAAATGACAGAAACAAATGGAAAACAACCATTCGCGCAATCTAGCTACTTAATTCTCGAAATAAAATGCATCGCAGAAAGCAAATGAAACAAACATTCATAGTAACTTAATGAAATAAACAAACTAGAAATCAAAACTCAATTCGCTACAAAGAAAAATAACAAAAACAAGAAAAGAAAACCTCTGGTTGATGAGGGGCCCTCTCAGCAATCAAGGGTGACTCCCGGCTAGCGCTTACATGAACAAAATCATGAACAACAGAATGTAGAACTTCTACTAAAAATACTAAACAATTTTACAATGTTCTTCTCTTAGAAAACTGACCGTCTAACTAATGAAAATGATCCACACCCAACACTCACGCAGAGGCTGGTATTTATATTGTTTACACGAGATGAGCAAATCGATCCTTTAGTGGCCGACTTCTCTCTAAATTTAGTCAATCATAAAGGATATTAACAAATCAAATCCCTGTGCACAAGTATCTTCCTTCTCTTTCATGAGTCTGGTTCTCCTCATCGTTATATGGTGTGCGGAAATGGTGTCAAGCAAAGGCAGCATACGCGATAGGTCTTCTAGAATGGAGACGTTCCACCATTTAAACATGTGGCCAGTAGGTAGGTTACAAAAATGTTCCATCATTTAATGCATGAGATTGGTTATTAACAGCACGCATACTGATTAGTGATCTGGACGAAAAGCTGGACAGCGAGCTGCGTTGTAAGCTGGACACAGAGTTGGATGCGTTGGCGGTTTGTTTGTATGTTTGCGTACTTGTTATTAATTCACCCAAACATACTATATAACCTACAAACAAATATACACATTAAGTAACATATCACATATGTTTTAAATAATGTTAATTTAAATCATTAAAATCATAAAATGATGATAATAAATGGATTATATATAAACCTTTAATTTAATCATACCTTGGGCTAAATGGTGATCTACATGGTAGAAAATACATAAAAAGATAACAAAACATATGTTTAAATGAGTAATTTAATTGCCAAAAATGATAATAAATATGGGCTCACTAATCATACAGAAAGAGATCAAATGGTTAGAGGTAGTGATATAATGAAGACAATTTGAATTTTTTATTTGATTTTTATTATTCTTCTAGTTAAACCGGTTCAGTGAGTTATCCATTCCTAAATACATGTTATCAAGTACATTCTTCCTATTATCCCAAATATTAGTAATATATATATATATATATATATAACTGATAGTTGGGATAACATGAAGAATGTACTTGATATTCATTCATCAACTATGAGTTATCCATTCATAGTTACTAGTTTTCTATTAATAAGCTTATACCAATTATTTTTTATATTCTTTTTTTTCCATAATTTTTTGTTTCGAATTTTGAATTACTACAATAAAATTGAACTTAACAGTAAACTTGTCTCATCCGATGAAAAAAGATAACCCTTAGTCTTCCCCAAATCTCAAATACAAACCCCTAATGCCTATGAACCTAATTAAATAGCTAACATAATGCTTTTTTCATTTTTGGAGAAAAAGACGGTAAAAAAAACGTCAAAGATAGAGGGCGCTAAAGACTCCCGGGATATCTCTTCAAACTTGCCTCAAAAAATTCAAGGAGGTCCTATGAGAGGCAATGAATGTCTTTCTGAGTATTAACTATTGTCCATAGTATCAAAGTCATTAACACTACTCAAATTCAAATGCTAAATCTAAATTATTCGTTGTTGTTATTTATGGTATTTAGAAAGATATTATTCCTCGAGAAGCCAAATTGGTAATTCAGGGTCTCTTAAAAGGTATGGGGGCGGCACACCTCACTACTACTGGTTTTCTTATCGTGGCACATGTGTTGGAGAGATTTGAAACTGTTTCTACTAATAGAGATAACTTCTTGCGTGTTTTGGATGAAATTTGTCATTTGGCCCAACAAACTAAGAAGCTTAGACGGTGGGATGGGTTGAGGAAAAAAATGGAGGGATCAATGAAAGAAGCAATGGGGTTGATAGTAGAAGCCTCCATTATGTGCTCCAACCAAATTGGTTCTTCAAAATGTCTGAGGTGAGTTCTGCTCCATACACCATTCCCTTTGTCTACACTCTACACCGTGTAAGGCTCTTGTCGTTCTGTGCCCCCTTTATGATTAAGTTTTGTAATAGATCTCTATTAATGCATGTATTTTAAAGCCACGCAGAACAAAGAAAACCTGGAAAATTTTGAGCAACGCTTGCAAAGGATGTATAAGCATATGGATAGCCAAGTAACCATTTGTATTTATGATGCTATGATGCAACTCCATCGCCAAAATCCATGAGATGTAGGTAAGCTGTAATATACGGTGAAAATATTTTTTATCTTAAAGTTTTGTTATTTTTAAAAATTATGTAAAAGTATGTACATGATTTATGTTTTGATATTTTATTCAAATAGTTGGAATTCTGAAACCATTGGAAGAAGTACTGACTTATGGAGTGGAAAAATGATGAAAACCCAATAGCATTTATTGTGCATGGCTTCCGTGGAATGGGAAATACCACCTTAAATATAATATATTAAAAAATAACATATGACTTACAATAAAAATATATTGAGTAAACCAGATATATGTCTCAGTAAGAGTATTTGTGTGTATTCAAGTGGGCCTGATGGTTAAGAGTGTGTGTTATCTCTGTATTTGAGTGGTCCTGATGGTTAATAATATGTGTTATCTCTAGAAGTCATAGGTTCAAAACTGTCCAAGGTAGGCTTGCCCATTACCCCCTTGTGACAAGGCTTCACTAAGAATAGGTGGTCTAGTAATTGTTGCACACCTACAATGTTGAATTGTATCCATCCATGCCCATGCATATCACAAGGGTGTATGTGTTATCCCTAGAGGTCACAGGCTAAAAAATGTCTAGAGTAAGGCTGCTCATTGGCCCCTTGTGACAAGGATTCACTAAAGATAGATGACCCAGTAATTGTTGTTCCGCTAGAATGTTGAATTGCATCCATCCATGCCCATGCATATCACAAGGGTGTATGTGTTATCCCTGGAGGTCACATGTTAAAAACTATCCACAGTAAGGTTGCTCATTGGCCCCTTGTGACAAAGCTTCACTAGAGGTAGGTGACCGAGTAATTGTTGCACACCTAGAATGTTGAATTGCATCCATCCATGCCCATGCATATCACAAGGGTGTATGTGTTATCCCTGGAGGTCACAGGTTCAAAACTATCCACAATAAGGTTTCTCATTGGCCCCTTGTGACAAGGCTTCACTAAAGGTAAGTGACCGAGTAATTATGTTCACACCCAGAATCTTAAATTTGTCCACACATATCACAAGGGTGTTGTAGAAAATTGTTAGGAAAATTGTTACAAACCCCGAATATTGAATTGCATCAATCCATGCCCATGTATATCACAAGGGTGTTGTAGAATTATGACATTACTTAACGTAGCTCTTGAATTCCATCCATCCATTCCTATGAATAACACAATTTGCATCGAATTGTTACCATCCGTGGACATTTTCATCTCCATTAAGGAATATAGTTTCCTTTCTCCTTTCTCTTGCAAAAGAGCGGTCAAATGATTTCCAGGGGTCGTTGAGTAGGAAAGTCAAATTGCATCATTGAATTGCTTCATTATTCAAATTCAAAATAGTAAAGATATTTCTTCCTATCTCCTTGCTATCTTGTTTTGAAAAACGCTCTGCTGAAAGCTTTGCATTATGAGAGTAAAAAACGAACTTAGCAAATTAGTATAAATGCTAACCAAAACGCCTCTAACCAGTAGGAATTGGACATTTAGTTTA
The DNA here is from genome assembly GCA_001517045.1 of Pseudotsuga menziesii. Taxonomy (NCBI): domain Eukaryota; kingdom Viridiplantae; phylum Streptophyta; class Pinopsida; order Pinales; family Pinaceae; genus Pseudotsuga; species Pseudotsuga menziesii. The sequence continues at coordinate 136,364 of LPNX010559251.1, forward strand.
GCAAATCAATTACTATTTATGAAATTGAAAAATTATAGAAATAACAATTTCTAGGAATAATTTAGACAGGTTTTTATAAAAAAATTGCCTAAAAGCAAGGCCTTTTAGTTATCTTCTATCGTCTGGGTCCATGAATGAACCGATTTTCAATGGTACTTAATCTGTATTTTTTTTTTATTTTGGCTATTTTTTATTACCATATATTTTCTATCAGTTTCTTAATTGGTGCGAAGAGGCGCATTCTATAGCCTAGTAGGGGGAGATGTGCAAGTCCTTGAGTGCTCATCCTAGAGCTAACACATGTAATTTATAAAATAATAAAATATTATAAAAAATAACATATCTACTCAATTTAGATTTAAAATATTTTTTAGAACCAAATATATAAAACTACAAATTAAAATCATAAACATTTCGTTCACATTTCTTCAACATTTCCACACTTAAAAAGGTTTTGTAGTTCAAAAGTTTTGATCTTTTAATCCCTTGATAAATTTTTTTTTTTTAAATTCTACACTGGTCAATCAAATATTGCATCATAATGCTTTAATCAATGAATGAGTAATACAATAGGAGTTTTCAACTTAAATTCCTCCACACAGAGTTGTGTTGCGATGGATATTTTATGTTGATCTTTTATTTCCATTTCCTTTTTGTATGGTTTTCAATCAAATACTAAGCCATAATATTTTAATCATTGAATAAGTAAATCCAATTTCTAGTCGGTCAGTTTTTCAATCAAATATCACATCATAATACTTTAAAAGTTTTAATCATTCAATGAGTACATAATATGATTTAGGTTTGAAATTCACACAAGTTGTTATGATAGGAAACATTTACAATACTTAACATGCATTGTGTTGTATATAAGGTCATAACATACTAGGGTGGACTGGTCAATCAAATATTGTATCATAATGCTTTAATAAGTGAATGAGTAAGACCATAGGAGTTTTCAACTTAAATTCCTCCACACAGAGTTATGTTCCGATGGATATTTTATGTTGATCTTTTATTTCCATTTCCTTTTTGTATGGTTTTCAAGCAAATACTTAGCCATAATATTTTAATCATTGAATAAGTAACTCCAATTTCCAATCGGTCAATTTTTCAATCAAATATCACATCATAATACTTTAAAAGTTTTAATCATTCAATGAGTACATAATATGATTCGGGTTTGAATTTCACACAATTTGTTATGCTGGGAAACCTTTACAATACTTAACCTACATTGTGTTATGTATAAGGTCAAAACATACTAGGGTGGTTGCTGGCGTGGTTTAAACGCTTCAATTTACAACCTAGAGCACGAGATGCTCACGTTCATGGTGGATAAAAGTTGATAGCCGTCCAAATATGTTGGTGACTTCAGACCAATATGCAAAGAGATAAACAACAGTATAATATCCCGAGTTTTGGACATACCAATTATAGGCATGAGCCTATTAATCATGATGTTTATATTGAAGTTTTATTTTTATATTGGGTTAAAGACCCCAGTGCATATGAACATGATGATTTTCTTTGTATATTGGGTGTAAGCCAAATGTTGATGCTATATGTATATATATGTTGGTTGTGTTGGGTGTGGACCCTGAAGCACATGAGTGATGAAATGTTTTTTGTTGGGCGTGGACCCTGAAGCACATGATCGATCAGATGTTTTGTGTTGAGGGAGAGGCTCTGGAGCACATGAGTACTTCCATTTGTGTTGAGAATAAAGATATGGAACACATGAAAATATAATTGGAAATGTTAGGCATAAGCTCTAGAGCATTCCATGTTGATGTTGAGCATAAGCTCTATAACATCGGATCCTTGGCCATTATATCCCTGGGTGTATCGTACATGTACATCCTAGCATTTAGTGTTGAGTCAGAACTCTGGAATTGCACTATGTTTGTAACTCCTTGTTATAAGTGTCGAGTATGGGCTCTTGTAAGCGCTAGGGGTTCTAAAGAGATTTCAAATCACCTCTGAGTGAAAATGAATCAAGAATAATATTGATCTCATCATACTTATTTTTAAGTGATTAAATGAAATTTCAAATTTCTGTATTCCCATCAAGTACTAAAGAACTACCACATTATACCAGGGAAATCCAACATGCGAGGATGTTTAGAGTTTCCTAGCCTAGTAGACATGAGCCATCTATCTACTTGACCTTCATAAAGAAGTGTCGTTAAGTCTAGGGATCATGATACATGATGCCCGAAGACAAATGTTAACAAGTATTTTAATAGTATGTATAAAGAATTAATTATGATTAATTATATAATTGAATAAAGAAATAAGAGAAGCTCCACCAATTATTATTTATTATTAAAGGACTAATAAATTGTGAAATATCTAAGAAAGACTAACTAGGAACTAGTTAAAAGTTCCTAGGTTAAGAATTGAAAATTACCCTAGTAAATTAAAAAGGGTTAAATTAAGAAATCAAGGATTTCTTGATTTAACTACCCCTTTGACTGAAAAGTATGTATATAAAGACTCAAGCCAAGCAAAGGCTTGGGGTTTTGATTTTTATCTAGGAGAATTATTATTTTGCATGTTTTTGGCTCTCAAGTGTTTTCTTGGAGAACGTTTCCTTTGAGGAAAAGAGGATTGATTTAGAATTGATTACTAGTAGGAAACCCTACCTTAGGAACTCTAAGCTACTTGCATGTTGGAGTCTAGCTCGAGGGGATCCGGATTTAAACCAGGAATGGTTCTGGGTCATGGTTGGGTGCAACATGGTAGTTCCCAAGTGATTTGGTCATCAAAGAGAGGTCGGATCTACATTGAATTGTTAATATTGGTTATTTAAGTGTGCAGGTGTAGCCATTGACAAAGCTTAATATTCAAGTATGAAACCCTTGAAGGCCTATTCTATTTCTCTCATAAAGATTCATTACTGTTTATGTCAAGTAATGGCCGCAATGTAATTTCTAACCCTAATGGTTAAGTTTTATGTTTAACAATCTACTAGGGTTTGTATTTGCAATTTACTAATCATAGGCTAGACAATTTTTATTATATGTTGTTTATGTTCAGGGTTATATCTTTCATAAATGTTCTTGGATTAACTAGGTTTTGATATTAGTATTATTTTTATACGTTTTTCTTTGTATTTAATACTCTGCTGACATATTCCATTTGTCAGGAGAGGCTAGCCCTAAATTTTAATTGAAACTAGTTCAGTAGTAATTAATTAGAATATTAATTATGCTAACTAATACAAGTATATATTATAACTAATACAAGTATATATTATAAACTAGATCTATGAAGAACGGATTTCATATAATAAACAAGCTAGAAAAATTATTAAAGACCTTCCAAGGTCTGCTCCACATAATCATTTAAAAACAAAATACTTTAGATAACTAGAACAAACATTAAATTTAATCAGAGGGATATCATGACCATCCATGTGGTCCTTATCAAGACTCTGCCATAAAACCTACAGTCTTAACATCTATAATAAAATACCATAAATCATATGCATTATATCTTTAAAGGTACCATAGAATATTCATTATAAACATCCACCTATAATTTTACCAAGTAACAATTCATATAACTCTGTATTAATAAATAGAGGTCGTGGTATCGACCCTTATGGGTTACAAATATAATTCATAAACAAATTTAAACTCCACATTAAAAACATCACTATAGTTCTTATTTAAAAAAGGAATTTGTTCCTCTTAAGAAGAAAACCCTATCTTATGCCACCACAGGTCGCGACATCGAATCCCATCGATGTTCGTGACACACGGTCAATATAATAATAACCTTAAACATAAATCATTACCGTAATCAAAATGCATAACAAAATCCATAGCATAAATACCTAGTATCATTTCTATTATCACTTATAAAATGTTTTACAGTTTGGTATTGCCCAGGCCCAAATCGATGAAGGTCGTATACCCAGTCACTGGCCGCAGTGAAGTTTCCAAATCCAACCACACAAAATAATCACATAGTCACACTACAATAACCAAAATGATATCGTGGGTTTTCCATAATCCTCGATATTATGGCCATATCTATTTAAATAACAAATTACATATTAAAATGCCAACTAAGCTATCACATTCATTAGGAGAGGCACATGCCATTCATGGCCTTGCCTGCATCCACGTTGAACCCTTACAAAACCAAAATTACAATACATTGTCTAAAAAATAGTCTCGATTAATGCTAATGCAAGGCTTACGGTGGCAAGCCAATGGGTTATGGCACCATTACAAGTAACGGTGTAGCCACGACTCAAATGCCAAACCTACCAAGTAGAGCCAAAAACCTAGATAAAGCTACATTACAAACCCCGAAGGAAGAGTCAACAAGCGCCATCTAAAACCCCAACCCTGTAGAGAATCCCAACTCAGAAATGCCAGAATGAGGAGAGGAAAGTAAGATCTTGCTAGTAGGCTTACCATGGCTGTGAAGTAGCAACCCCAAATTGAAAGCGTATCTCGGTGCAAAACCCAAAGCGCCTTCATTTCCACTTGCAAACAAATCAATGATGGCATAAGAAGCATGACCATGCCATGGAGAAAACAACAAAGCAATTTGTTTACACAAGGTCTGGTTCAACTTACCTGCAAATCGATGGAGGTCGCCTCCCTTCTCCAACTGCGCAGAGGCCACACGAAACCCCAATGCCAAAACCACACAATGCACAAATAGTGAATTCCCAAATCCTTTGCTAAGCATTTTCACAAACCCCAATGGAATTAATGGCACCACCTGGTGGCCATTAATGCATCCATAAACCCTCACCATAGCTTATGGATCATCGTTATATTACATACCAACCATGTCATAAGTTTAAACGCTTTATCCTATAGTTTTTTCCACCTTCCAATATCAGTGCACACATAATACTAATGACATGGTATTTATACCATAGTCTCCGAAGCTTATAGTATGCACAGACCTTAACACTATTGTATAGTGTTTATAATGTTGTCACCTTAGCATCAAAGTATTATGTTATTACATGCCCTTTGCTAGATAATATAGGTAGCATTTGTGCATAGGTATTTAGTCTAGGTTTTGTAGTATTTAGGAATCATGGCAAACGTAGTATGCCATGATTCCCTCGCTAGGAAGAACAAGCGTAAGTTTCCAAACTCGTAACCAAGGCAGACCTACAAAATAGAAACAAGAGAAGAGTAATTAATTAACCAAGAGATGGATAATTAATAATGGTAAGGATAGTAAGTTAATTCACAACATCTAGTTAATTAACTAAGAAAGATAATTAACGAACATAGGGATTACCTGAGTCATAAAATAGAACAGTAACAAAAGTGCGAGGAGGAGCTGGAAGTATAACTAGGAACTAACTTGATTCAAGTAACCGATAATCCCGATGTCGCAAGACTAACCTTTAAGTCAATAAATAAGGTTCCTTAGTTCGAATGAACTAAGTAAGCCTGTATAACGAAGAATGACCTTACCTCTCAGATCGCCATGGGAGAATGAGTCCCGCCACTCGAGCACTTTGTTCCCATCAACAAAGTTAAGTTAGTTTTTATTAAATAAACAAAGTACACATGTGCAGGAGCAAAACAATGATCTATACAATTCATTAATTCACCGACAGTAATAACTAATATGTATCTATAGTTTAAATAACATAATTACGACACAACAAGTAAATGAGCTAATAGTCATTGAATGGAAAAGGGATTAACAAGATAGTATGGGCAGTTTCTGAAGAGATCGAAAGTATAAGTAGCACATGTAATTCCGCATGAGTAATAATGGTCCCTTTTGGGTAGTTTTCACTAGCGTATAATTTTATTTTATTTTCAATTTTTGGGGACATTACAAGTGGTATCAGAGCCCAGTTTCAATACCGAGAAGCTTATGGGCGCAAAAGGCATTCATGCAGAGAAAATAAAGTATGATAAGTAATTTTTGTTACTAACACAAATTTTTGATGCTATTAAAAATATTTATGATTCAGGAAAATTTTTATAGCACTGTTCAATTTATGAATACTGAGGAAGAAAACATCCGGCAGGAAGAAATGACCACCCCCATTCTGGAAGTGAACTTGGTGGTCGAGCTAAACTCTGATGTGCTAAAATATTTACACAGTATTCAAGCTGAACTAAAAAGTTTCAGAGAAGACAGTCTAAATGAAAGAAAGGAGCATCAAGCTATAAATGAAGCATTATTGTGTAAAATGATGGGAGGGAGCCCACAAGGTAAACCTACCGAGTCCACCAATATATCCAAAATAGAACCGTACCATGGGAGAGCTAGCAGCCCAAGAGAAGTAGAAAAAGAAGGTACACCTGAAGCAACTAAAGGAGATCATCAAAGTCCTGCTAGTGATGACTCACTTTCTCTTTAGGGGGAGTTTCGAAAAATAAGAGCCCTGACCTATGAAGGTGAAGTAAATACGGGAGAAAAGGATGAAGAATGGTTGTTGGGAATGAGTAAGTATTTCCAGGTTCATAACTATTCAAGTGTGATGCAGGCCAGGATTTCCATCTACAACCTGAATGGTAAGGAAGCAAAAATGGTGGCGAGATTTAAAGCACACCAAGAAAGATGAGCCATGAGAAATAAGCTGGGAAAAATTCTGAAATATTTTCCACGAAAAATACATGTTAGAAAGGTTCTTTGACTGCAAGGTAAAAGATTTCCATGAACTGCACATGGGGTCCATGACTATGGACACATTTATAAACAGATTTCTAGATCTGCTGCATTATGTACCATATATCAAAGAAGAGAAGGTGAAGATCCAATAGTTCCTAGGATGTCTTATTCCCAGTTTTCAAGACACAATTGAATTTGACATGCCAAAGACTCTGGATACTACACTACACAAGGCCCGACTCTGCTATGAGCATGGGCAGTTATGACAAGAAAACCATAATAGAAACAAAGAAAAGTCTAGAAAATTTTATGATAATCGCAAGCCTGGGTCAAACCTGCAGCCTTATAGAAAGAAAAATAACAGTTTTTAAGAGAAAAAGAACTTCAAAAAAACTGGTACAAAGCCTTACGTACTAGCTCCTAATGGTAATAAGAAAATGGTGAGTGGAGCCAATGCTACCCCTTTAGTGATCAAGTGCTAGAAGTGCAACCAGCCTCATTATGCCCGAGATTGTAAGAAAAAAAACAATGGATTCTTGCATAACCTACAAGAAGAACCTACCGTTTAGGATATAGCGAGAAACCCACAAATCTATGCAGCATTAGATGGATGACAGGAATACCATCAAGCTACAATGGTCGAGATCGAAGGTAAGATCTTGAACACCTCTGTTTCAATACTTATTGATCCAGGTTCTTACCGGATCTATGTTGTACCTAAGATTGTTGATTTATGCAAGTTAGGAAAGTAAAGCATGTTAAACCTTGGCTAGTATAGTTAGCCATCGGTACGGAACGAAAGGTTTCAGAAATTGTTAAAGAATGTGAAGTAAACCTGAATGGTTTCCTTACTAAGGTAAACCTGAACATCCTACCTTTAGGATCGTACGATATTATTATTGGCATGGGCTGGTTGAAACAACACCATGTCATGCTCGATTGTCTACATAAGTCTATCTTGTGTACTGATAGCCAAGGGAACTAAATGAAGGTTCAAGGAATCCCAAAGAAATTTTCTGTAAGACAAATATCTACCTTACAAGAAAACAATTGTGTTAGGAAAGGCTGAAAGTTGTTTGCGGTGAACAATCGAGACGTAGAGTCTAATAGAGAACAACGCATAGAATATTTCCCCATTCTTGAATAATTCAAGGATGTGTTTCCCAAGGAAATCCTCAGATTACCTCCCAAACGAGACCTAGAATTTTCCATCGAACTAACCCCAGGATCAATTCCGCCCTCCAAAGCCCTTTATCGCATCAGTGCACCAGAATTGGTGGAACTCAAACTGTAGTTGCAGGAGTTGATAGAGAAAGAGTACATCCGACCCACTATGTCCCCTTGGGGAGCACCGATTTTGTTCGTAAAGAAGGACGGTACGATGTAGATGTGTATTAATTACCATCAGTTGAACAAAATGACTATAAAGAATTATTACCCGCTCCCTAGGATCGATGACTTGTTTGACAAGGTGGGATGAGCCAAAATCTTTTCGAATATTGACCTATGATTCGGGTACCATCAGGTATGGATCCAAGATGAAGATATTCCGAACACTGCCTTTCGTATGAGGTACGGGCACTACGAGTTTGTAGTGATGCCATTTGGGTTAACCAATGCACCCACAAACTTTATGTGTATGATAAACAACATATTTAGTAAATATCTGGATAATTTTGTGTAGTATTTATTGACGACATTCTGGTTTATTCCAAGAATAAAGAAGAACAAGAAGAACACCTTCGCATAGTACTTTGAGTGTTAAGAGAACACTGGCTCTATGCTAAGTTTAGTAAATGTGATTTTTACAAACCATAAATATAGTACCTAGGCCACATCATATTTGAGGTAGGAATAGCTTTCAACTCGAAAAATATTCGAGCCATAAAGGAATGGCCTACCCCGGCTAGTATCACTGACATTAGGTACTTTTTGGGTTTATCTGAGTATTATCGAAAGTTCAATGAGAACTTCTCAAGAATCACTTTTTTGATGACGACTTTGTAAAAGAAAGCAAACAAGTTCTTATGGACTAACAAGTGTGAAGAAAGTTTTCAAAAGCTTAAGAAACTTTTGATGACCGCACTAGTGTTGCGGATTGTGGATCCCGATGGGGATTTTATTGTATGCACAGATGCAAGCAAGGAAGGACTTGGAGGAGTCCTCTTGCAAAACGATCATGCGATTTGTTATGAATCGCGAAAAATTAAAAGAGCATGAGAAAAATTATCCCATGCACGATCTAGATCTAGCGTCCATTGTCCACGCTTTGAATATGTGGAGACACTACCTCATAAGAAGGAAGTTCCTTCTAAAGACTGACAATATCAGTCTAAAGTATTTATTCGATCAACCTATTTGAATGCGAGGCAAGCCAGATGGTTGGCTTTCATGAGTGAGTATCACTTTGAACTAAAGCATATTAACGGCAAAGAGAACAACATTGTCGATGCTTTGAGTCGACGAACTCATATGATATATGAGGTAACCCTGAGTGAAACTAATGCATATTTGCATGAGAATATTAGAACAACCAACAAGGTTGACCCGTTCTATGTGGAAATCCTCAAGAAGGTCGAATAGGACCAGTTGTTTCAACAACAGAAGGAATACAAGGTGGATGACTCCAGACTACTATGGTTTAAGGATACATTGTATGTTCCATATGGAGGGGGCATTCGGTCCAACATCCTCACATAATTTCATAGGGCACCCTACTCAGGGCACCCGGGATATCAAAAGATGATATCTGCCGTCAAAAGACACTTTTTTCTAGCCTAAGTTAGAGGCCAGCATTGCAATGTTTATTGTGAAATGTCAGGAATGCCAACTATTTAAAGCTGAGCACCAGCATCCTTCAGAATTGATATAGCTATTGCCCATTCTAGAATGGAAGTGGGAGGTTATCAGTATGGATTTTATTACTGGCTTACCGAAAAGCAAGAAGCAAAATGATTCCATCTTTGTAATCATTGACAAGATTCAAAGGCAGCACACTTCATCCCCGTAAAATTGACCTACAAGGCCGTGAACATTGCCGATATCTTCCTAAAAGAGATATTTAGATTGCATGGGATACCTAAATAAATTATCTCGGATTGAGATGTTAAGTTTACAGGAAACTTTTGGAGATCTTTATTCTTTGGATTAGAGACGCAACTGAACTTTAGCAGTGCTTATCACCCGTAGACAGACGGGAAAACTAAAAGAGTAAACCAAATTGTTGAAGACATGCTTTGAATGTATGTAATGAACAACCCCACCAAGTGGGAAGATTATCTACACCTTGCATAGTTTGCATATAACAACGGGTATCATGCTTTCTCCAAGATGATTCCTTTCGAGGTACTCTATGGGCGGAAGTGTAGGACCCTAGCTACTTGGGACAGTCCAGTGGATTGGCTCATGTTAGGGCCTGACATGTTATTGGACTTGGAATGGTTAGTTACAAAGGTCCAGGGAAACCTTAAAGAGGCACAAGACTGTTAGAAACGTTATGTGGATAAGAAAAGAAAAGATAAAGACTATCAAGTAGGTGAGCATGTCTACTTGAAAGTGAAATAAAAATGGAGCTCGTTGAGCTTGGGTAGGTGTGGTAAATTAGCACCTATATTTTGTGGACCTTTTAAAATTCTGGCCAAGAGAGGGCCAGTGGCTTATGAACTAGCATTACCTGCGCACGTAAGAGTTCATAATGTTTTCCATGTATATTTATTAAAGAAATATGTTTATGCCACTAAGCATGTCATTGATTGGTCCTTATTACAGGTCGAACCTGAGGGGTAATTTTTCCTGAGCCTTTGCATATATTGGACAAGAGAGAAGTGTAGCTTTGAAAGCGCATTGTAGTCCAATTGAAAGTGCAGTGGAAACACTTTGAGGTAAATGAGGCTACCCGGGAGAATGAGGCCACCATGAGAAAGGATTACCCCGCCTTGTTTCATGATATCATTCAAAGTCCCTAGAACACCAGGGATGGTGTTGTAGTAATCGGGGAGTGTTGTAATATCCTGAATTTTGGACCTACCAAGTATAGGCATGAGCCTATTGATCATGATGTTTATTGATATTTTATTTTTATTTTGGGTCAAAGACCCCATTGCATATGAACATGATCATTTTATTTGTATATTGCGCGTAAGCCAATTGTTGATGAAATATGTATATATATGTTGGTTGTGTTGGGCGTGGACCCTGAAGCACATGAGTGATGAAATGTTTTGTGTTGGGCATGGACCCTAAAGCACATGATCGATGAGATGTTTTGTGTTGAGCGAGAGGCTCTGGAGCACATAAGTACTTATATTTGTGTTAAGCATAAAGCTCTAGAACACATGAAAATATAATTAGAAATGTTTGGCATAAGCTGTGGACCATTCCATGTTGATGTTGAGCATAAGCTCTCGAACATCGGATCCTTGTCCATTGTATCCCTAGGTGTATCTTACAAGTACATCCTATCATTTAGTGTTGAGCGAGAGCTCTCGAATTGCCCTATGTTTGTAACTCCCTATTATAAGCGTTGAGTATGGGCTCTCGTAAGCGCTAGGGTTTACTGAAAATATTTAAAATCACCTTCGAGTGAAAACGACTTGAGAATAATATTGATCTCATCATACTTATTTTTAAGGGATTAAATGAAATTTCAAATTTCTATATTATCATCAAGTATAGAAGAACTACCATGTTATACGAGGGAACCAACATGCAAGGATGTTTAGAGTTTCCTAGCCTAGTAGATGTGAGCCATCTATCTACTTGACCTTCATAAAGAAGTGTCGTTAAGTCTAGGGATCATGATACATGATACTCGAAGACAAATGTTAACAAGTATTTTATACATAATATGTATAAAGAATTAATTATGATTAATTATATAATTGAATAAAGAAAGAAGAGAAGCTCCACCAATTATTATTTATTATTAAAGGATTAATAAATAGTGAAATATCTATGAAAAACTAACTAGGAACTAGTTAAAAGTCTCTAGGTTAAGAAGTGAAAATTACCCCATTAAATTAAAAAGGGTTAAATCAAGAAATCAAGGATTTCTTGATTTAACTGCCCATTTGACTCAAAAGTCTGTCTATAAAAACCACTTATACTATGAAACGAGAACTCGACACACTTCTCGTTTTTCTCTCTCCTAATTTTAGTAGCTATTTTTACCCCCGTTTCAAAAATGGTTGATGCTAGTATCACACATTTTCATTTTCAGACATTTTTTGGGGCCTTTGAATTATCTTTGTTGTAAAATATTTTTAATTTCTATTTTCAAGTGTGTTTTTTGAAATTTAACAAAATAACATACATTTTTAAGCAATTAATAATGAAAAACATATACATTTTACGATTTTTTCTATAAAATAAGACATTTTTATGTACAAAATAAGGCATTTTTATTGACAAAATTGTAAATAACTCCAGAAAATAAAGACATTTAAAACCATTTTCAATGAATTTTCAGAGAACTTTTCTCTAAAAATGATCATATTTCATATTAGTTACCGAAAAGTGATGACTCACATAAAGTCAAGAAAAAATATACAAATTATTTGTAAAAAACATATTAAAAACATTATATTTAGACATTTTATTTCTAAAATAAAGTCTGAAAGTCAAAACATTACTAATATATCTGATCAAAAAATTGTCAAAATTAACATTTTCTTCAAAGCATGAAACTATTCAACAATATCATGCATGCCAAATTCTTCACCGACATTGGAATTTTCTGGAGCTTGAATTTCCTCAGGGACATCAATGTCCTCTTCCATTGGGTCTTCTATGTCTGCAAGATCCCCAAAGTGCTCCTATTACACTTAATGTTATTTTAACAATAAAAAACAAATGTTATAATGAAAAAATGGATGGCCAAATCTTTAGTGATCGTCACTTCAAAATTATGGATTGATGAAGGACTTGTAAATGGATCCTTTGGTATTGCTCAATAAACATATTCTAGACAAGATGAAAACTAGATAAAATCGGCGTTAAAAAAAAAGAAAAATTAATCCCCTAAAGCTTTAATAAAATGATAGCTAACAAGAATATATGCTAATTATACTACATTATTACAAATTAAAATCAAAATACAATTTCTAATAATAATCTCTAATATATAATTATCTTCAAATAAATCTTTACCAAAATGGCTTAAAATTTTTTAATCCATGTGAACCTTTGGTTAAACCATGATTAACAAAAATATACACTAATTATAATTGGAAATCAAAATCAAAATACAATTTATAATAATACTCTGTAATCTACAATCATCTTCAACTAAATCACTAAATCATAATCAAAATACAATTTATAATAATAATTTATAATATACAATGATCTTCAAATAAACAGTATAGCCCTATAATTTATAGAATTTATCCTGGTGTTATTAAGAGCACTGAATGAGGCGAACAGACTGCATGTCAACACATTGATTTCAGGTTAACCAATATCAATATTTTATGTCACGATCACTGAACGTATCCATTCAGTGTTCTTTACATGTATTAAAAAGTAAACTGATTTTTTACAGAATTAGGTAAAAGTAGTGACTAACGTGGTCATAGACCACCCAAAACTATGACAAATTTATCCTACCATAAAAATATCAAAGTGTATAGAATAAAGAAATGAACGGAATCTGTTTAGAAATAAAGAAAAGGAATAAGTCTAGCAGCACAGTGAAGTTCATAAATAAAGAAAAGGAAATAGTCTAGCAACAGTGACTGATCATCGACGAGAAGGTGGCTCATATCTGCATGTTGGACAATTGATTTTACGACTAAACCACTGGAGAATGCAAGTTGAATGAAAGACATGGGTGCATGCAAATTGTTTTGCAGTCTCTCCCTTCGTTAAAGTTTCATAACAACCTGTGCACAACGCTTCATCATCATTCCCATACCCATTCTCGTTCCCATTGTCCTCCCTGCTGCCAATTATAACGTCTGGAAACCCATCCACTACCTCACGAGGACTCATATTTACTTCATCTGATATGGCATTATTATTTCCTATCGCTATACGTTCATGTAGGAAATTGAATTGATAGGTATTATACTGTAGATGTTGCATCACCTGACGCCAACTGAATATGGAATTCCATATAATCTGGATGTACTAGCGGAATTCATTGTCGGATTCCCGATAATATTCTATCAATCGAATTACAATTATATCCTCTGCCAATTTTAATGTTTCAAGATAGTATTCACTCACATTTTCATTAATTGGAATTTGGCGACTTACTATCTCTCCCCGCCATCCATCCTGCAATCGATCAATATCAACATTTTCTGATAAATTCACTAATCCATAACGATTAGTAATGAGACTCAACACCATTTGTTGTATATTTTCTTGATCTTCAATTCTGTTCGTTTCGGTGGTGGTTGTGGCGGCCACCACTGCTTTCGACATAACGTTTAGCACGCCCTCCACACAGCCCATTACATTCAGAACTATTTCTTTGTCAAATTCCCTTTGGTCCACTGGTCCGCCACTTGGGCACCAAAGGGAGGCCCTCACGGCCTCCCTTGATGCCCGGCATCGAGGGCCATGTAGTATTATCAATTCACGAAGCAATGGATCCCTCGGAATGCCCAGGTTACCATATGATGCTGAATCCTCAGATATTTATGGTACAACTTGTTTTCCTCCTTATTATTATGGTCATTCAGGATCTGATCTCGTTCCTTTCACTTTCTTGGAGAATTCTAGTGAAGATGTGACTACCCCAAATCTAGGGTTTAGCCACTGCGTGAATGATATTCCACCATTTAATAATGCTGACCCATTAATGGAGCCGTTGGAGGGATCCCACGAAAGGGATTTAGCTGACATTGGTTTGTTGATGTCAGAATACTTAAATGCAGAAAAAGCTGTGAATGGAGCACCAGTGGTCGGAGGAGAAGAACAACAAGAAGGCCATATTGTAGACCAGATCAGTACGAATTTGTTAGGCGGAGAAGACCTGGTGCTACATCAGGAAATGGATGATATTTTTGTCTGCAGGATCACACGACGAGGATGAAAAAAATGAATGGTGGATGTGTTTTTTCCCCAAAAGACGGAGGAGGCAGTAGTACGGCGTGTGGTTAAGAATTGGAAGATTCAGATATATGCATACAATCGGAACTATTTGATTCAAAATTTCTTGAGACACCAACCAATGCAGTATTTGATTCTCAACACCTGGTTGATTTTGAAGGAGATTGTAACGTGGATGACTTTGCCAATATGTGGATGTTTTGAAAATGGATCAGTTAAATATTAAGTTCTTCCGTTGTCGAGGGCTTTTTAGGAAGAAATAATATAGCACCGAAATATATAATTCGAATCATAGATTGTTATGAATCTATGAAACATATAATTGTTTATATCCCACATTCATTTATGAACCATATTATTCGTGAATTCATTGTTTTATTTATTATGCCAATCTTTTTGAGGATGGAGTGTTCTTTTAATCAACTTTGATTAGAGTATGACGTGTTCTTTTAATTATGTTTTAATGGATGAATGATCCAAATACTCGCAATCTAAGCACTCCATCNTTTAAAGAGGCAGTTAGATGCTTTTTACTAGTATGATTTTTGTAATTGAAACTCTAAAGGAGTTTTTGAATATTTATATGAACCATTTGTTCTTGTATGGTCTANAGACAGAGGAGATACTCTATCAAAGACCACAAAAATTCATAAGAGACGATAATATAATCATGTTTAGAGCCTATCCAGAATCTTCTATTGTATTCTAAAGAGATATTTAAGAAACATTATGCAGAAAAGCAGAGACCTCCTATTAATTGGATATAAAGTGCTAT
>LPNX010559251.1:151938-165109 GCA_001517045.1 Pseudotsuga menziesii
TCACCCTAAAAAAAAACGTGTATACTGGTATCAACACTTTTCTATTTGGGGGGTGTTTTTGGTGTTTTTTTTACAAAAATCATCATTTTTATGGGTAGAGTTCTCGNACATGTGCCAAGGAGATGATGTAGTTTGTGGTTCGTGAGGCTCGTGTAGCTTTCTTATTCTCATTTCATATCTTTCAAAGGCTTATATTAGACACGGTACTAACAACATGGCATTATGGCATATCAAAAGTATACTATTAATTGTTACTCTCCACTCAAAGTATATAAGTTTATGACATTCAAATATTGATGTAATACAATATCATTATTAATAAAGAATCACATTAGATTAATATAATCAATTTATAATTTAGGAAATTGATGAGGTAAGTGTCTCATCCTACTTCGCCTCTACAAATGGAGATATATTTTTGAAGACTCCATTTGCTTGGCCACAAAGTTTATCAAATGAAAACGAGGTAACAAATGTTGAACCTCAAGCTGTTGAGTTTTCTCAAGTAGAGGAAAGAGAAATGTATATTGGCTCTAGAAGATCATCCGCAAAGCGTCGAGAGATGGAAGACCTTTACAGGGGCTCAGTACAAGATATCAAGGAGGGTTGCATGATTGCAGTTTTGGCTACAGATAATCCACGTCAATATCCATTCTGGATTGCAAAAGCTATGAAGGTCAATAAAGAAAATGAAGAAGTAGTATCAGTAGAAGTACATTGGTATGTAACAGATACACACCCATTTGATGGTGTGTACAAGGCAGAGATGGTGGTTGAGAAAAAGGTTTACAGAAAGAGAAACAGAAAGGGTCAAAAAATAAATCGTTGCCGCATTGACATCTTGAAATTAGAGGAAGTTGATATACTTGTTTATGATTTCAAGTTGACAAATAAAGACACTCTCCGCTCCAAGACTATAGAGATTATNAGTATATAGTTCTAGTTTCATAGTATAAGTGGTTTAAAGACTCAATCCAAGCAAAGGCTTGGGGTTTTGATTTATATCTAGGAGAATTATTATTCTGCGTGTTTTTGGCTCTCGAGTGTTTTCTTGGAGATATTTTCCTGCAAGGAAAAGAGGATTGATTCAGAACTAATTACTAGTAGGAAACCCTACCTTAGGAGCTCTAAGATATTTGCATGTTGGAGTCCAGCTCAGGGGATCCAGATTTAAACTGGGAATGGTTCGGGGTCATGGTTGGGTGGAACGTGGTATTTCCCAAGTGATTTGGTCATCAAACAAAGGTCATATCTGCATTGAATTGTTAATGTTGGTTATTTAAGTTTGCAGGTGCAGCCATAGAGAAAGCTTAAAATTTAGGTATGAAACCCTTGAAGGCCTATTCTATTTCTCTCCTAAAGGTTCATTACTTTTTATGTCAAGTAATGGTTGCAATGTAATTTCTAACCCTAATGGTTAAGTTATATGGTTAACAATCTGCTAGGGTTTGTATTTGCAATTTACTAATCATAGGCTCGAGAATTTTTAGTATATGTTGTTTATGTTCACGATTGTATCTTTCATAAATGTTCCCGTATTAACTAGGTTTTGATCTTAGTATTATGTTTATACCTTGTTCTCTATATTTAATACTCTGCTGACATATTTCGTTTGTCACGAGAGGCTTGCCATAAATTTTAACTCAAACTAGTTCACTAGTAATTAATTAAAATATTAATTATGCTAACTAATACAAGTATATATTATAAACTAGATCTACTAAGAACAGATTTCATATAATAAACAAACTAAACACATTTTTAAAGACCTTCCAATGTGTGCTCCACACAATCATTTAAAAACAAAATACTTTACATAACTCAAATAAACATTAAATTTTATTAGAGGGATATCATGACCATCCATATGGTCCTTATCAAGACTCTGCCATAAGACCTACATTCTTAACATCTATAATAAAATACCATAAACCACATGCATTATATCTTTAAAGGTCCCATATAATATTCATTATAAACATTCACCTATAATTTTACCAAGTAACAATTCATATAACTCTGTATTAATAAAGAGAGGTTGTTGTATTGACCCTTATGGGTTACAAATATAATTCATAAACAAATTTAAACTACACATTAAAAACATCACTATAGTTCTTATTTAAACAAGGAATTCATTCCTCTTAAGAAGAAAACCCTATCTTATGCCAACATAGGTCGCAACATCGAATCCCATGGATTTTCGTGACCCAAGGTCAATATAATAATAACCTTAAACATAAATCATTACTGTAATAAAAATGCATAACAAAATCCATAGCGTAAATACCTAGTTTCATTTCTATTATCACTTATAAAATGTTTTACAGTTTGGTATCGCCAAGGCTGAAATCGATGAAGGTCATATACCGAGTCACCAGCCACGACGAAGTTTCCAAATTCAACCACATACAATAATCACACAGTCATGCTAGAGTAACAAAAACGATATCATGGGTTTGCCATAATCCTGGTTGTTACATCCATATCTATTTAAATAAAAAATTACATATTAAAATGCCAACTAAGCTATTGCATTTGTTGGGAGAGGCACGTGCCATTCATAGCATGGCCTACATCCACGTTGAACCATTACAACACAAAAATTACAATACTCTGTCTAAAACAAAGTCTCCATTAACGCTAACGCAAAGCTTACGGTGGCAAGCCAATGGGCTACGGTACCATTGCAACAATGGTACAGCCCATGGCATAACGCCCCAAGCTCTAGCAGCGTTCCCAAACTTAAAATACAAACGATACAAATGGAGTGTTGTGCATACTTCCAAAACCAAAACCATTATAATTATACACAGAGTAAATATCTACAAGCTTAAATCCACGATCAAACCCATCAAGTCAACATTTAAAAATCTCACCAATAAAATAACTACATAGTCCCAAATTTACACAGTTTAATCTATTAAAAACACTGAACAAAATTGTATGCATTTCATACCAAAACACATTAGAATATTCACATAAAATCCAACGCAGAGTACATTTACATAGAAGGCCACGAATCCTCTTTCACAAATAGTCAAGTATTAATAATGTTAAATGGGAAGCTATGAGCTATGGAACCATTACAAGTAATGGTGTAGCCACGAATCAAATGCCAAACCTCCCAACTAGAGCCAAAAACCCATAGCAAGCTACAATATAAACCCCGAAGGAAGAGTCGAAAAGTTCCATCTAAAACCCCAACCCTGTAAAGAATCCCAACTCAAAAATGCTAGAATGAGAGGAGGGAAGTAAGATCTTGCTAGCAGGCTTACCATGGCCCTGAAGTAGCAACCCCAAATCGAAAGCTTAGCTCTTTGAAAAACCCAGAGCGCCTTCGTTCCCACCTGCAAACAAATCAATGATGGCATGAGAAGCATGACCATGCCATGGAGAAAACAATGAAGCAATGCATTTACACAGGGCCTGGTCCAACTTACGTGCAAATCAATGGAGGTCGCCTCCCTTCTCCAACTCCGCAGAGGCCACACGAAACCCCAATGCCAAAACCACATAATGCACACACATCAAATTCCCAAATACTTTGCCAATCGTTTTCACAAACCCCGATGGCATTAATGGCACCAGCTAGTGGCCATTAACGCATCCATAAACCCTCACCATAGCTTATGGATTGTCGGTATAATACATACCAACCAAGTCATAAGTTTAAAACCTTTATCCTATAGTTTTCGCCACCTTCCAATATCAACGCAGACATAATACTAATGACATGGTATTTATACCATAGTCTCCCAACCTTATAGTATGCACAGACCTTAACACTATTGTATAGTGTTTACAATGTTATCCCCTTAGCATCAAAGTATTATGTTATTACATGCCCTTTGCTAGATCATATAGGTAGCGTTTGTGCATAGGTCTTTAGTCTAAGTTTTGTAGTATTTAGGAATCATGGAAAACATAGTATGCCATGATTCCCTCGCTAGGAAGAACAAGCTTAAGTTTCCAAACTCGTAACCAAGGAAGACCTGCAAAATAGAAACAACAGAAGAGTAATAAATTAACCAAGAGATAGATAATTAATAATGGTAAGGATAGTAAGCTAATTCACAGCATCTAGTTAATTAACTAAGAAAGATAATTAACGAACATAGGGCTTACCTGAGTTGTAAAACAGAACAGTAATAAAAGTGCAAGGCGAAACTAGAAGTATAACTAGGAACTAAATTGCTTCAAGTAACCAATAATCCCGATGTAGCAAGAGTAACCTGTAAGTCAATAAATAAGGTGCCTTAGTTCGAATGAACTAAGTAAGCGTGTATAGCGAAGAATGACCTTACCTCTTAAATAGTCATGGGAGAACGAGACGTGCCACTCCACCACTTTGTTCCCACCAACAAAGTTAGAGTAGTTTTTATTAAATAAACAAAGTACACATGTGCAGGAGCAAAACAATGATCTACACAATTCATTAATTCACTGAGAGTAATAACTAAGGTGTATCTATAGTTTAAATAACGGAATTAAGAAATAAGAAGTAAACGAACTAATAATCACTAAATGTATAAGGGATTAATAAGACAATATGGGCACTTTCTGAAGAGATCGAAATTATAAGTAATACATGTAATTCTGTACGAGTAATAATGGTCTCCTTTGGGTAGTTTTCAATAGCCTATAAATTTTTATTTTTTATTTTTTATTTTTGATTACATTACAAAGATAACAATATAAGCATGAACTATCATACCCTAAAGCACGAGAAATAAAAAGCCAAAGAGAACTTCTATGGAACTCAAGACAAATGTGCTACGTGTGAAAAACATCATACCCCTCTTGAGAAGGTAAGACTATTTGAATTAGTAGTTCGGTAACCGGTTTGCACTTTTCTTGTATATTTGTTTGTAATGTACCTTATTTATTCATAATTTGCTCACAGTTTGACTTCTATCGTCTGAAAAAGGAAAAGTTGTATTTTAAGAGACCTGGCACTGACTATACATGTTAACTTTCAACATGTAAACCCTATATTAGGAGTATGTTGTCCACCACAAATTCTAGATCATAATTTGATTGTTTGTCTTTGCTAGCAATAGAGCCAAATAACTTTACATCTGTTAAGACTTAGATGAGCATAATTTAAATCATGGGGTTAGTCAGTTCACTGGTTTCCAAAAATATTATTTTCTTCACAGCTAAGAGCATGTCACAAATGATCCATTGGAGATCAAGCTTGCAATAGAGCCACATAATGCTATATCTCTTGAAACAAAGATGCACATTATTTTAGTCATGGGATTAGTCAGTCCATTGGTTTCCAACAAATTTATTTTCTAGTCAGCTAAAAGAAATTATGGGATTAGTGAGTCCATTGGTTTCCAACAATGTTATTTTCTAGTCAACTAACAGTATGTCA
Source organism: Pseudotsuga menziesii (assembly GCA_001517045.1). Lineage (NCBI taxonomy): Eukaryota > Viridiplantae > Streptophyta > Pinopsida > Pinales > Pinaceae > Pseudotsuga > Pseudotsuga menziesii. The sequence continues at coordinate 157,322 of LPNX010559251.1, forward strand.
CAAATGATCCATTGGAGATCAAACTGTTATTCTTTGGGATAGAGTTTTCCTTGCATTTACGATAACCTGCATTATATTAAGGATGCCAAATATGATGCATCCAATCATCAATGTACATTGTTGTATACATTATAAAAACAACAGGAGCAGATGGGTGTTTATGCTTCTTATGATGTCTTCCCAATTTTGATATTTACCAAATGTGTATGGCATCCTATGATGTTTCTTTTCATGTCAATGAACACAGAAGTAGTATTAGTAAAAGAATGACTGATTCAGAAAGTAGTTCAAACTTCACATCCATTGGAGATCAAACTGTTATTCTTTGGGACAGAGTTTTCCTTGCATTTACGATAACCTGCATTATATTAAGGATGCCAAATATGATGCATCCAATCATCAATGTACATTGTATACATTATAAAAACAACAGGAGCAGATGGGTGTTTATGCTTCTTATGATGCCTTCCCAATTTCGATATTTACCAAATGTGTATGGCATCCTATGATTTTTTTTTTTCATGTCAATGAACACAGAAGTAGTATTAGTAAAAGAATGGCTGATTCAGAAAGTAGTTCAAACTTCACATCATGCCTTTCGCATGAAATTGAGAATGTAGCATAAATCAATAAATATCAAGGGAACTAGAGAAAGAAACCAATGCATGTGGCAAGTGCAATCTCACAAAAGTAACTAATGACCACTTGCATCCAAGAAAACCTTTTACCAGCTGCAAAATTTAGGCAGGGTACTAGGACAAATACCTGCACTAAAGAAATGAAATCCATCGTTTGTCATTTGCATTACTGTCGCTGCGCCATAATCAGTTGTTGCTCGGTTCCGGGCTGATAACAAACCAGGATGTTGTCTGTGTTGCAGAGCCTTTTGCCACTTGCTTAACAACATGGAAGATTTTGTTCCATTCCCAACAGACCCTTTTTTTGCAGTGGCCTAGCCTTCATAGAATTCAAATTGCCGGAAGCCAGAGACTGTGCTAATAAATTCAGAAAATGAAGGGTTGCTAAGAGATAGATAGAAGGCGTGGACATTATATATGGGAATAAAATCTTTAGCATTACTGCCAGCAATGCACCTTACAAGAAAAAATCTAAAATACAGATAGGAAAGAACAAAACATATCCTGTATAGGATGAAATTTTATCCTCCTACCTCAAGACATGATAAATCAGAATAAAGATCAATAATCAGATAATGCTGTTCATATTTTTATGAACGAAAGTTTAAAACCAAATGGAAAAATAAGATAAGCAATGCACCTACGGTATACAGATTCTCTCCTAATTGTATTTTATGCCTAATGCATGACATGGGAATAAAGGTGAAGAGCACGTACTTTAGCTTTTGTAGCAGTTCCTTTGGGTATACCCGGACGCTTTCCAGTTTGAGACTGAAACTGATCCAGTACTTGAAACATCCAGCTTGTCTGATATCCCAAAAGCATATAGCACCATCGCATCCCCCTGTCACTACCACACATTCGTTTGAAGCAGACCACTGTACAGCCCAAACTCCATCTTCCATAACAATCATGGCAGATAACCTCTTTTAATATTGATATTTGTATTATAATAAAAAGTTCACCATTCGTGAAATTTCATGAACATGCCACGTCCTATTAGTATTAAGAAATTACAACTAGAGACATAAGAATCATTTAAAAATATAGACACCATATTTACTGTCTGACAAATTACAGTGCATTGAAAATTTTAAAATTCTGGAAATTTTGAAAGGACATGGTATGAAACAATCATTAGCCTTTCCCGCAAAAATTATTAAGCACTCAAATGGGAAAAAATGGGAATATATATATATATATATATATATAAAAGAGCCTAACAAATTTACCTCCATGCAGAAGATTTTGGCAAGCTCAAATTTAAAGAGAAAAAAATTATTCATTAAAAAAAATTACTAAAAAATGTAAAAAATATTAAATTTATAAACAAAAATCAATGAAAATTAGCAAATTCTTGCCAAGGTTACTAGAGGTGAGAATACAAGGGGAAGTAAAGCTATGGGTTCAAATTGGGTAAAATCGTGACAGATTTCCAAGAAATTAGAAAGAGGAATCATCAATAAAGACGTTTTTCAAAAACATATGTAGAATCAAATGAGGAAAGATCAAGCCAGGTAATGAGACACAGTGGAGTCCTATAACAGAAAATGCTGGTAACTGTATAGATAACCTCACATTTTATTGTCTCTTAACCTTTCAGATTATTTAGGTTTTGTGCATTTCCCTATAAATCGGATACATGGCACTAAGTAATGTGCATCAGATTGGATGGAAAAGGTTCTTTGGGGTTTCCAAAGTCCATTTTTTCTCCAAAGTTTAAACCACAGCCTAGGTAATCTGACAGTTATGGACCCGGACGGACAACGAACTTTTGGAATATGAAGAAAATGAAGTTGACAGGCCACATTCAATTTTCTGATCCCTGGAGGAATTAATGGAAATATGGAGAAGCGCACTAGCCTTTAGTGAGGATCTCCCTAAGGTTGAGGGTTCAGCACTGGCAAGTTCTAATCCATCAGATGGTGATTGAGATGTAGAGAAGGCATCACATCCACCACAATTGGGGGTGGTCCAGCCATATTTGGCTTCTCATCATCATTCATTACCTTGAGGTCTGTCCCTTCCAAGTGTTGAGGATGGTTCCAACTTAGGATTTTTGGCTTCCTACAGAGTTTAATCTTCCCCCGAATTTATCTTCTGAGTTTTCTCCCCCTCTAGCAATTGATCACCAGCTTCAAATAAAAAAGCTTGTTCTGTGAGGAAACGGAGGGGGTGCATCAAAACCAAGCCAAACGGAGGGGGTTACAATGATTTTGGGACGAGATGTCAGAATGGAGAAAGTTGAAGAATTGATGAGGACGGCGCTGTTTGGTAGATTTATGGGAAAAATCATCGAAAGGGACTCACTTCCAAAGTGGCTGGATTCAGGATGGCTAAACTGCTAGGCTATTCGCCCACCTTCCATCTGTAGTTAAGGGTTGCATTTGTTTCAAACTTGAGAAGGAGCAAGATGTCGAGTGTATCTTTGCTCAATCCTGGTTATCGAATCCCTATAGCCTCACTATGAAACTTTGGATTCGGGGTTTTGACTGAGTGAACCTATGTCAATCCAACACATCATGATAATTTTAACAGGTCTTCTTTTGGAGCTTTGGTGTGAAGATTTATTGACTGCTATCACACATACAATAGGTAAATTTACGGCATTGGAAGAAAATCCTTAGTCCATTCCAAAAAAGAGAATGGCCGGGGTGTTGGAACTCAACCTTAAAGAAAGCCTCTAGGAAAAAATTGATGTAAAATGGGGGAATAGATCCTTCATCCAAAAACTGGACTACTGGAAACTTTTGTTCCACTATTGGGATTGTCACGAGGTCAAACGTACCTAGAGGGAATATAAAGCGTTCAGTCGGACTTGGTCCAATAAATAAAAGCTCTGGGTGAAAAAAGGATGGCATGTAGAGCCTCCAAACTCCACATTAAAACCTAGAAAAGAAGCTACATTGAAAGGATCATCTCTCCCATCCAACATCTCAGTCTCAATGGATTAACCCTCATCTCATGATCCTCTTTCTGAAAGGGAGCCTGCCACAAATACTGATCAGACTTGTGTGCTTCCACCAAAGATATGTTGGACTCATTGACATCCATTTCGCTTATCTTCAATATTCCTCTTAAGGGTTTTGTGGCGGGTCTTGATAATACTTCTCTCAAACCTCCCCTTTGTGAGGGTGTCAAATTAATGTGTCTCCTCCTATCAACCTATTGATAGATCAAGCTAGGGTTCCTATGGAAGGTCATAATTTTTCCACACCTAATTATTTTTTTCTAGAGGGTGTCAGCTTTGCTGTTTGTTAGTTTTTACAAGATTATAGCAGTATAACTTAATTGCAAATAAATAATAGGATCTCTAGAAGAAAGACAAAGCACGGAAACAGAGAACACAAGAATTTATCCTCGGAAACCCAATTGGGAAAAACCCAACAACCTTCGTATAGAGATGATAGCTTCTGAGAGCATAGAGAAAAAGAATGAGAGAGAAGCCTCTCTAAGATACTGTTGTAATCACTCAGATCACTTAGGTTACAGGCTGGAAGTAGCTTATATTGCCACATCCACAAATAAGTTGGCCATTGAGTTTGTCTACAGCTTATGATGCACCCCCGCCATCACTTCTCTGAAGGAAATAACAATGCCCTGAAATTGTTAGTTACTGGTGATCTCTGAAACCTAAGCCAAGAATATTGAAGCTTGAAGGGTAAGCAGAAATTCAATTATTTTCATGATAGCTAGACCTTAATGAAGTAGGAACAGACCTTATATAAGTCTACAGTGAGAAAATTAGCCCATCTTTTACTAGAAGCCTCATAACATACACTTAACATGTTGGATAATGCAGTAGAATTGTCCTTGCAAGCTTCAGGTAAATTTGGGTTATCAGGAAAGTAGTTTTGTAGAACCAGTGATCGGCTTGTTGTATTCAAAGCTGGTGACTCTCCACAATTTGTACACGTTCCAACTTTCATACCAGCATTGCCATCTACAAATATTAGCAACGATGCATCTTGTTTGAGTTTATAATGAGCTATGCCTTAGTATACATCCTAGACTGTTCTCCATATATATAATAGAACTGATAATGGATGTAGAAACCAACCCAGAAAGACTACAGTACTTACATCGTTTTTCAACAACATATTTCCACTGGGAAGCAATGCCTTTTGTTGCTTCTTTGTAATACTTCGAAGTAAATACTACGAGGCGTTGATTTTTGGCTACCATGTCTGCTATAGGCCAGTTCTCACCATTTTTGGGCATTCTCGACACTGGAAACTAGTAGTTCTTCAAGCTAGCTGCAGTAAATACTTAGTTTAGGCCACTGGGTGCTCTAACATAGTCCTCAATTAATATGGTAACAATTTCAGAGGGATGTGCAGACAGGAATGCCTCAATCTCTTTCAGTGCATTGATAGCTGGTTCCTGAAAGATTGACATGAGGTCACAAGATTTCCTTCTAATGATAATGTATGCTAGCTAGAAAATGAAAAACAGTATCTATTTACTCACATAAGCTGTGATGTTATAGCAATTTCCTCCAAATGAATGACAGAGCCAAACATCATACTCAAATTCATACATGTCTATCATGAGGCCTCTTACACCATTCTGCACAAAAGCCAAGCAGAATCAGGCCTTGTGACCAAATTAACCTACTAAAAACATAATAGACAAAACAATGACTTCTACTACAATTCCAAAGCCTCCTTTGATTGTATCCATCTACAACTGTAGATTTAGATGCTCAAGAAAGCTAAAGATTGATAAACAAAGATCATACATTGAGCTGACTTGCAATACTATCTTGTTGATTTGAGGGTGACAACCGTTGAGTACCCATGCAAGATAGTTCTCCGAGAATAGCAAATGAATTGTGAGTAGTTAGCCATGAGTACTTGTTGAAAGGTAGACTCCCGATCTGAAACAAAAGCAAAACCAGTAGAAAATATCTAAATTCACATTTCCTCAATTTCTTATCATCCCCTGAAGCCTAGGTTCGATGTTTTCGCTTAAAAAATCCTCCAATTTCAAAATCTATAACATGTTGTTATGTTCTTAAGAATGATTGCTTATTATACAATTTTACATTTCAAAGCCTCTAATTAGAAAACACATCAATCAACTATTACATTTTGAAGCATTTTTATTGTGTCGTCTAGTCTAGGTAGTATCAGGTGAATGATACTATTATGTTTATAATGATTAAAGTCGTAAGTACCGTCACGTTCCATGACCATTTATGTTCTCTTATGTAGAACTCATCTGATGTTCTTCCACACATATAGCTTATTGAAAAAATCATAGTATTAGTAAAGTACCTTAGATGTTAGATTTACAAGTTGTATACGAGTGCATCTTGGAAGCAAATCCCCTGCCACAACACAGGTTTGCATAGTCTCCATTCACCATGCATACATCATGAACCTGACAACTCAAACAAGAAATTGAAAATTCATAACTTGTTGACTTGTTGACTTGCTAAATTTCCTCAATGGTATATACGTTTCAGTTTATTAAAATAAACCTAGAGAGCCGAGACTCATATTTCTGTAAGAAAATAAAAAGACAAGTAATCAAGCAAGTAATATCAGAAAACAAAAGTTACCAACCTCACAATTTCCATTGGAACAAAGAGCATTTATTGTTCCTCAGAACACTGTGAGGAGGAGTACTATAACTGCCAAGCGTATATCCATGTCAACAAACTTGCCACATTACCAACCTACAGGGCATTTTTCAGTTAGAAAAAGTGAGTGATTTTGTAATTCCCATCCAAAAATATGAGAATCTCTAGGCCATCCCTCATTTAAGGATTTAAGAAAACTTGATTATGGAAGTTAAACAACAAAACTAACTAGCTACATAATCAAGTTACTGATCTTAGATCAAAATGAATAGTACACATTTAAACAAAATCAAGATCCTATTGCCACCAAAACAAATCAAAGATCCTAATGCCAAAAAGGTATAACCTACTGTTGCATCTCATTGTGCATGTTTGCTATCAATGTGTGTAATCATTTCCTTATGGTGATGTGTTGAGTATGTGCAGCCAGAAGACTGGAAAGACAAAGAATACATTCTTGATCCACAAGACAAAAGGCCTGAGGTATGAATATGAAGGCCCTGATTTGTTTTCATTTTTTCCCATTGCTTGTTTTTCTATTTTGTTTCTGTTTCTTCTTGAGTTTAACAATATGTAATGTTGTAGCTTTTAAGCACACATGACTTCGGTTTGGCTGTCTATGATTGACTCTGAAGGATTAACAATTTCTAACCTTTATTTGCAGGGATATGATGACATTCGAGAGGAAATTCCAGACTTAGATGCCACCAAGGTAATGTTTAGCTCAACCATTGATGTATTTGTTCATGTCTTGCTGCAGATGAGGCGAATAGATGCAATGATGTAAATTCTATATTCTATATTATGTTTTTTAACCAAAAATACTCTTTTTTCCTTGGAAAAAAAACTGAATTTTATTCATGAAAACAAAATTACATTTTTCAGATGCTTTCAGGCATTCATTACATTTTCAATGTGTCAGTAGTATAAGTGTACCAAACTACCACATTATCACTGTCTAAAAAGACAAATTCAGTCCAAACCTTCAAAAAGAGAGTTGTATCACACCTGTTATCCAACTTTTTGTACCATAGTTGGGTTACCTGAGGAGCCACCAGTTGACAAACTTGTTCAAAGCCTCATTCCAGTGTATTAGTTGATCCGTTTGCTTGTCTAGCCAATATTGGCTAGTCACTTTTTTATTTGAATAATTTTGACCATGGCCCTCCCGGGTTTGTAATAAAATGTGCTAGGGTGATTCCATGAAGATGGGTAACACTTTTTGGCCAAATTTGGCGATGAAAACCTGATTTTTTACTCATGTGCTAGATAGAAGCCCTCAAAACGCATATGCCATGTGAATTTTGACTTGCAGTAAAAAAACAAATTGTAGAATATTATGTTGGCTTCATGGTTATATTTTTTAAAAAATATTTCGATGTCATTTAATGTGTGAATTTTTGCATTTAATGAACTGTGTGACCTTAAAAATTTGAAGAAGATAATAAGTGGCTCGTGTCCACATAGAGGAATTCAATCTTGCATTAATAATTTTAAAAAACTATTTATATGAGCATGATCTACATAAAATGCAGTGTGATGTGCATATTTTTTTGTTAATTT
>LPNX010559258.1:0-51583 GCA_001517045.1 Pseudotsuga menziesii
CCACTTCTCCTAGAGAGACCATAATTACATATTACATGATGTTACACTGGGGACTATTGCCTCGACTTACAACAGAGGTTGTACCTCAAGGTCTAGACATAATTTAGACATCCCGTAAAGGGGTAACACACATCCCTAATGGGGGTACAACAACATACAATGATAATATACATCAGAATATCTTCTGAAGTTACAAATACATCAACACCCTTCCAGTAGAAGGATTGTCTAGCATTGTTGTAAGTTTTGAAAAAACCTACATGTTCAGCGGCTAGGGAATCATGAGAATCTTTCAACACTTTGTTTTTAAACCTAGATGTAGGGCTTATGTAGATTCTTCCTTTATACCAAAGGATGTCATTTCTCCATTCGAATTTTGGACCCTGATTAGGATCATTAATTATGGCGCAGGTGTCTGGATCCTTGGCATATTCTTGTCGGATTTCGTCCAACCAATCTGGGACTGCGACTCAAATTGCATAAGCCTTGACTTCTTCATCTTTTCGAAAAAGGGCACCAGCAACTACATTGTCCTTCCCTCGCTTATGTAGTATCTCCATGTCAAATGTAGCAATTTTTTCTATCTATCCAACAGTCCTTTACGGATCAGAGATTTGGGGACCATCTCTACTTGAGTCAGATTAGGCCTCAGCTGAGAGAGTCCAAATCCTTCTTCTTCGTCGCATCATCAAATGTAAGCAGACAATACCGCAGCACATCATCCTGGCTGAGTTTGGGGCTAAACCCTTTCGCCTTGAAATGGCCTTCAAACTGATTTTCCTTTTTGCATCGTGTTCGGGAATTTGCAAACTCGTCAAAAGGTCGTGACAGCTACCCATACTTGGCATACTACTCTTCGAAGGCTATTGCTCATGCTACCCACTCAGGTAGAGCCAAATGTTGGTTCACAGGGGTCTCTGACCTTCTCGAATCAGTAGGTATTCAGACAGATCGTCTTCCTCCGTTCCGGTATTCTTTAGATGCTCCTGACCATCTCCTACCTACCTGACGAGCTAAACAAGATTATCAAGGAGGATATTTACAGGCAATTTATCCAGGTTACCTGGGTCAACCCGTCGAAAGGGTTACGCCTAAAGATGACCTTTTACGCTGAGCACTTCTTGGAAATAAAAGGCAGGCTCATTATCAGACACCAGTACACGTTCCGCCATTGGACGCATGCTCTCTGTATCCCTCTCGAGCAGTTCAGAGTTGGATCCCATAGACTTCGGATAGAGACGAATCACCAGATTGATAGATCTGAGAAGATCTACCAAGTATGTCATCTATAGGAAATGGAAACCGAGATGCACTTTGTTTTCAAATGCCCTATGTACTACGAGATCAGAGGGCAATTTCAATGTTTGTTTAGAGGTTCTCAGACCCTAACAGACTTTTTCAGGTACCCAGACCAAAGGTGTTTAGCACTTTATGTTGATGTATATGTAACTTCGGAATGTTTTCTTCTATGTATTCTATGTATTGTAACCCGATGGTTATTTCGGGATGTTTCTATTATACATTTGAGTCATGTGGTCATACCCCGATGTTTCGATTGGGAGGATTAATAATGTAATCAAGTCATGTCAAGTCATTAGGTAAGTCCCCACTGTTTCGGGGCACTTGAGTTATTATACACTAATTAAGGTGTAGGCTCGAGTAGTAATTATTAGGGTTGAGCCTACGTGTGAAATGGCAACTTAAGTGAACGGACTAATATAAATAGAGAGGGTGTGTCTCTCTATTTATCACTTGTGACTTAGCTCTCTTGCTCTCTCAAGTGTGGCGCACTTTTGGAGAAGGAAATTCTTGGGCTTGACAGAAGACAGAAGGCTGCTATTGTGTTGGGAGGTCATCTTACTGTTTTGGGATCACATCTTGTGGTGATACTATCTTAGAGGAAGTTGAGGGGTTTTCTCCATTTATGGTTTCCCCTCCTAAAAGCTTTGTGTCTCTTGTCTCTTGTGATGTGCTTATGTGATTGCTGTGCTTGTTATTCTCTCAGTGAAAAGATCTTATCATAATGCTAGCTTAAATGTTGAAAAACTAACACTTTATTTATAGGAGGCTCTCTGGTTTCGAGCACATATTCTACAGCCTCCCACCAGGCCTGGCTCCATACAGAAGATCACAACATTTTTCAGCGTATTACCACTAGCCAGGGGCACCAAGAGAGCAACAGACATGGATGATGAGCCAGTTTCTAGCTCAGTCAGGATCTGTGGGGTTGCTTCTCGACCCACGAGATATCGACAGCAAAACCGTACTAGACCTCTCCCTGAGCTACGAACTATACCCTCCAGACCTCAGCAACATGCAAACCCCTCCCGACGGCAACTCAGTAAACAAACCACTTCATCAAACCAGCAAATTTTATTGAACTTTCCTCAGTGTTTCTCTTTCAGCCTTGGATGTTAGGAGTACTAGACCATCTTGGCCCTATTTGCTCCGGTATCTTCTCCGCCAAGGCATCTTCGCCCCATGGCAGGGCTCCAGTTTTGTGGTCGCGCCTGAAACTCTATCATACTTCAGCACAGCTCAACTTGCACACTATCATCTTCTGCATTGTTTTCCTCTTTTTATTTATTTATTTTCTCGTTTAAAGGAGACTGCTTGGTCCCCACTCTGTACGGACATCATTGTAATCTGCAGTCCCGTTGACCTATTTTGTGGTCATTAGTTGGACATTAATAAAATTATTTTATCTTATCCATTTCTATGGTTTCGTTGACAATGTTTGTTGTTGTAGGAGATATTGAAGACTATTGTGGTTTGTTCTAATCAAGATTTTGCTCCCTAGGAGGTATTGTCACCATTTTGTTAGCGCATGTATAATGGCGAGCATTTCCTTATCATATGTAGGTTTCAACCTTTCCCTCTTATTGACCTTCCAACTTTCAAAAGCTATTGGATGACCTTCTTGTATCAAGACTACCCTATTCCAAATCTTGAGGCATCGCACTCAACTACTCCAAGATGGAACCCCACTCCACAAACAATCCTTGAATCCGCTAATGGCAATGGAAAAATCGTTTTTCCCTTCTTCTCTTCTTGAAAATTGCCTAAATCCCCATGGACGGCTTCCTCAACAAACCCAAATGCCAAATGAAGCCAAAAAAGTGAGCCGCGATCGCTTCATTCTTCAATTTGGCGTTTTTTTCTTTAGCAGGCCAACACTTTCAATTGACTCGCGATATTTACCCAATATATCGCGAGTTAATGAATGTGTCGCGATATTTTAAAATATCGCGAAGTGTCGCAATTTTTTCTCAGCGATATATCGCTAACCCCTTCGACTTGCGATATATCGTGATACAGCCGATATATCGACGATATATGTAATTATGGTTTTAATCTCAACCGTTGAATGGATGTTGGTTAGAATGTGGGCACACTCTCAATCTATTTAAGAGTTGTGATCCCCTCATTGTATGTGATCGAGAATTTGGCTCTTGCTAGAAATAATAATAGAAGATCTTTTGGCTTACTTGTGAAATCTCAGAGAAGTTCGTGACTCTTGTGTTTCTGCGTCTCTTTGGGCACTGGATGTTTATATTTTATTTTCTCGGTTTATTTTTGGTGTGATCTAACTTTCCAAGAGGGTGTCTTTGTTGGAGGGTGACTCAGAGGGTCGTCTCTCTCTCTCTCTCTCTACAAATCACTTCAGAGGGTTTTACTTGTCGATTTTGCTTAGTATTCGATTCATGTTTCCTTTTGATTTCCTCTACAAACATTTCTTTTATGCTGGATTCAAATCAAGCACAATTTTAGTTTTTACTTATTGTGTTTATTTGTCTTTGGCAAGAGGGCGCACTGGGCAAACCGGATCTTCAATCAGAGATAAAAATAATCTTCCAAGTTGACAATGTTGGACAAAGGGAAACATCTCATGGCATCTCTCATTTCATGGTAAGTTAAATTTCTTCTATGCTTTATTTTTCAGTATTTCCTTTCCCGGGCATAATAAAAACAAATAAAACCCTTATTTTAAAACCCTAGTTTTTACGTTCACCTAGTTCTAGGTTGCGGCTACATTTGTAATTAAAAACCCCAAGTTGGAAATCACCTAAAACCCCTAAAGACCAATTTTCAAATTAATCGGATTCCATTTTCCTATCTAAGGCATTGGCCTGTCTTAGGAATAATCGCCCTCCTTGGGGAAAACCCTCTTTTAGCCAAAACCATGATCTGGGTATTGCTAGAATCACTTTCAATCGTAATATCATTCATTTAGCAATTCATCTTAGTGCCTAATTTCAATTAAATTCACCTCTTTTCCCCTAGATCTAATTTCATACTTAAATCCCTAGGGCAAATTGGGGATTTTTACATAGGCACACAAATTCTCTTAGTAATCAAACAAATCTTTAATTAACCATTAGACTAAGTGATCCAATCAAGATACCTTCGATTATCTACCTTAATTCATCATTTTTAGGGTTATCTTGATTCTTGACCATAGGGATGCCCCTAGACTTAGTTCTCCACTAAATCTAAAGTGTCAGTAGCTTTAGCCAATGCGACATCTGAGTACTTTCAGAGGTCTTAGCTATTGTAGGTCACAACTTTAGTTGCCTTTCCCCTCTACCATCCTAGATAGGATCACTTTACGGGGCAACTACAAGAAATGTGATAATAGCCTATAGGTACAAAGGCTTTTAAGATCCTTAGATGATCAAATATGTGATAAATATTCTACAATGTGGTATTTGACCCAATATTTCATTCACCCCATGAGCCCCTTGCATGCCATAAGGAAGATGAATTTGTTCAAGACCTTAATGAAGCATCTTGTAACCTTAGTAAAGATCGTGAACATGAAAAGCAAGTACATAATGAAGAAATGGGTTTGGAAAACATGTTATGTTCTCAAGAGTTTTTTGATAATTTAGAGCTGTGTGAATTAGTAGAAAACCCTAAGTGTTGAACAAGTGTTTGATGTAATTGTTCACATATGAGATGATAAAGAGGGCAGCCAAGAGGATAATAGTGTTGCAGATTTTGGGGAGCTTAGACAGCCACATAGGCTGGAATATTTTGCAGAAAATTTCAATAGTATTTTCCAGCCATGTGTAGAAATGGATATTGTAGAATTTGTGAAACATTTGAAATAACTCTTTAGTTTTACTTTTACTTTGTGGTTTTATTTCAGCCATTTATACTCTTATCAAATTCATTTTTCATGCACACATTTCCAACTGAAATATATATGATGGGGGCTAAATTCTATTTGGAGAAGTATGCTTTTTAAATTGTCATATAATGCAGCAATTTTTGGCCTTCATTTATGATAGAAAATGCAGAAATTTTACAGCATGGGGAATGTGATTATTCAGAAATTTTCAAGCCATGTATATTTCTGAAAAGTTTCATACTACAGGAAAAACTTGTGAGGTACAAAAGTTTTTCAAATCTGAAGTTATTTCTCATGATCCATATGCATGTATAATGGAGGACAGCGAAGTTTTTTATTGCATAATTACAGTTATGCAAACCTTTGATGCTTACGGGTATGGATAATAATAATAGCAGAGAAGGATTTTGATTGAATGAAGATGGGCTACCATCTTTATGTTGCAGATTTTATTTCAGCCCTATCCAAGAGTGGAAGAGAAATCATGTGAATGTCCATGCCAAGTTTGGCATGATAATTATACTCTATTCCATTGTAATGAGCTTACTCCTATGTAAATTTTCAGCCACATATTGATGGAGGGTTTAGCTTATGAGTTTTTCATATTTGATGTAGCCTTGTTTTGCTTGATCATCAAACACTAGGGTAGGCCCTATGTAATTATTAAAGTGTTAGCATGACTGCATTAGTTGTATGGTTACACCTAGCACTTTCATATTTCTATGCTAAGTAGAGTAGGGTAGATGGAATAAATTCTTGAAGAGCACTAGGAGAAATAAGCTCAACATATGAGCATGGTTTCGTATGCATGTTGTTTTGGCATTGTTGGCTTGTGTCTTGTCTTTTGAAAGCCAATTTTGAGCTTTAAGTATGTAATAACTATGTGGGTTTTAAGATGTGAAATGAGCCATCCCACCACATGGAGTTTTCTTGACTTCTTTCCTGTTCTCAAGGATGTACAACCAGAGATTCTGAGGTTCTCATGCACTAAACCTTGAGAACACGTGTCCTCAAGATGGAGCCAGTTGTTACAACATGTTTCTACATTGTGGCTATCATCATGTCACTTTTGAATTTTTGTACAAGTGTTGGGCTTGCAGGGTTTCATGGCTAATCAATTGGATGGCTAGGAGGTACAATTGTGTTTGATCTTATAGAGACAATGCTTCTTCATGGTAGAGTGGTGGGTACTCAATAGTTGATGGTGGTGATTATTCTTCACCTGATTTATATTTTGTTCACCTATGGTTCCAGCCTTCCCCAAGGAGGTGAACAATGAGTATGATGATGTGGGATGGTATTTGGGCTTAATACGTCAGCACCTAACACTTATTGATCTATTTTATATGGTTTGAGTCACATGTGATAACCCTTGGTGCATTGCCCATTGCTCACTTGCTTAGGCTCACAACAATGGCATATATGATGAGGCACTTTATTATTTTATATGATAGGGGCCCTCATATTTGAAATGGATACCTACTTTCAGGCTTGGCAAATGGGCCAAGTCCTTGACCCACAAAGGCACATGTGAAGAGGGGGTTTGTTCCTTTGCATCTAGTATGGAGACATGAGTTTTTGAGCCATCATAGCACACAAAATTATTGAAGGCTCATGTATACATTGTTTGATGGGGCATCTGCCCATCATTGTGAGACTATTATTAAAGGGAGTGACCTTTATTCCATTGAAAATGAATAGAATCGTCCCACCTTTTTCACCATTATTCAACCTATGCCTGAGATAAGGGGGGTAATTTTTTTGAAGATTGTCTCATTGTGATCATGAGTCGACCACTTTTCTTCGTACATGAGTCGACTCCCTTGATTCACAAATTAAACTTTAGTTGTGGGACCTGTTATCCAACTTTTTGTACCATAGTTGGGTTACCCGAGGAGCCGCCGGTTGACAGACTTGTTCAAAGTCTGATTCCAGTGTATCAGTTGATCCGTCTGCATGTCTAGCCAATATTGGCTAGCCAGTTTTTCATTTGAATATTTTTTACCATGGCCCCGCGGGGTTTGTAATAAAATGTGCTAGTAGGATATTTTTGAGTGGTTCGGTCTCCTAAGACGTAGAATCTCAAATAGGGTATTCCAGGGAGTTTTTTGCCCCTGACAATTACGCTTTGCCTTCAACCGAGTATAATTGACGAGGTTTTCTCCCGCTTCCTCCAAAGTTGGAATGCCCGATGTTGAATTTTGGGCCTTGGGGGGTTATTAGAGCCCAACTGAGTGTTATAAGCCTACTAGACATTATTTAGGTAGATCATGGTCATGTCCTAAGTCATCTGGACACATAAAAAAAATTCGAAAAAATCTTTTTCAAACAGTGAAAGATTATTTTTTAATTTTTTAATTTTTAATTGCTTTTCCTAAGTTTTTTGTGTTAATTTTTCCATAAATTAAATGGAAAAAACCTGTTCGTAATCCGGGCTCGGAATTCAGTGATTGAAGGCTCTAACCTTAGGCCAAAAATCATTCTTGATCAGCCAGCCAGTCAGAACCAACTTTCAGATTAGCAATCGGACACATAATGCCTTTTTACTCAAAAAAGTTAGTTTTGAGTAAAAAAATGATTTTGAGTAAAAAAAATGATTTTTATTAAAAAAATGATTATTTTGGAGAAAACTAAAACTCTCCAAATTAATCCAAATTCAGTAAAATAAAAGGCTAAATGACATCTCATGGAACACTTATGATGATTGGAGTTATCATAACTCAACGTCAGTCATCATTAAGAGAGCAATTAATTTATTATCAGTTATCAGACATGTCATCTCCAGCTAAAGATGAGATGGAGAGCTCTCATTGGTTCGGTGATTTGATCGAGGTGAAGACTGAAGCTTACACCATCAATAGGCTTCCTAGACCTAACAAAGTAGGTTTCCAGACCTACCAGGCAGCTTTCCCATGCAGCAGGGTTGGTTTTTGGTTTTAGGGTTTTAGCACTCTCTCATTTGTTAAATAGAGGCTCTTTCAGTTCTATTGAGTGTGGATGATTGATGTAAAGAACCTCTGGTAAAATATTGTAATGCTTGTTGCTCTCATGCAACCTATTTTGTAATAAAGGCAGGCTTTGGAGGCTCATGTTGTGTGGATCCTGGGTGCATACGTTCCTGCTAATGAGGTGAAATTGTTCTAGTTTCTTTACTTTTGATAATGTGTGGGTATTAATACATGCTTTAGAGGGCTTCTATAAGCACGTAGGAATAGGTATTTGTAGCTTCAAGTTACCTATTTATTTCATTTACTTTCAAAAGCTTCAAAGAGCATTGTTTTATTCAGCTGTATTTCATGCTTTTGAGATTTGATTAGTAAATAATACATGTTTTAACCCCCATGTTGCCAAGTGTATAAGATTGTTTTGCAGATCACTTCATTGTAGCAAGTAAGAGGCTGAGCTAAGTTGCATCTACTCTTCTTGGAGCAAAGCATATGTACCTAGCAGCTGCATGCCATTGGGATCCAAAGTGATTTCAGGGATTCAAGATCCAAGTGGTTAATCTTCTCCATTCACCCTAAAGTCAAATTTTCTCATTATTTTACTTTATGTTGCAAATAGTATATTGATCTATAAAGTAAATCTTTTGCATCTACTTGCTTCCATTTCTAGATCTAGGAAGTGTTGTTTGTCTTAGATTTAGTTGGTATTTGAAGCAGCACAAGGTTCATATATTTTGTTCAAATGCTAGGTATATTTTTGTAGTATTATCTATTCTTTAACTCATCATTTTGCAGGTAAATAGCTCGCTGGTTTTTTCTCTCTCCATGACAGGTTAAGCGGGAAAAATTGACGAAAAACTTAAAGAATTAAGCTGCAAAAAACCTCCCATTATTCCTCTTCTTAATCCCTTTTCTTCCGGTTGCTTTGTTTTGTTTCTTTTACCTCTTCTTCATCGCTGCTCTGTTTACTTTTTGCAGCCTTTCCTTCCTTTTGTTCACTATCCACTTGTCCCCATTTTCACCCTTTTGGACAGCCCTCTTTTGCCTCTGTGTTTCCACTTTTTGCAGCCCCTTTCCATCCTCTTCTTCAACCATCTTTTGGGCTGTACTTTCAGTCTTTTTTACCCTCATTTGCAGCCCTCTTTCTCTGTTTTGCAGCCCTCTTTCTCCCTTAGTTTCCAACCTTCTTTGACTTGCCTTTTGTCCTCTTTTCACTCATTTTCCCCCTCTCTTGCCTTGCCTTTCTCTTTCTTCTTCTCTCCCTTCTTTTCGGTAAGTTTGGGTAGTTGTTTTTATCTAGTTTGTAGATTTATTTTCAAGTTATTTTTTATCAACTAATCCTATAACAAGTGTATGTCTAGAGCTCTAAGTTTCAGGCAGGTGAAGGAGAGCCCAAAGGCCACAAGCAAGCAAGGAGTGCAAAAGAACAAAAAGACTCTCTCCCTCTTCTCTCAATCCCCTTCTTTACCTGTTCTTCCAAGAAGCAGAGAACACATCATCATTGTAAAAAACTAATAAAAAGGGCTACTGGGAGCAAGTCTCCTTTCTTTTATTCTTCCCCTATTTGGGGGAAGGGTGTTGTGTCATTTTTCATGATTATTTAGTGTAGTTTCCTTTAAGCAATTAGTTTAGTTCTTTGCTTAGTCTTAGTTTCCATTTTTTTTGCTAGTTTCCATTTTTTTTGCTAATTGTTGGTTGTTCCTTAGTATAAACACTAATTGCTAGATTTATTATTGCATTTTGGTATCTTGTTATATAATTGTCAAATCATAAAAAGAACCAAAATCTCTTGAATCTCACCGTAAAGTGGATCAAGAGTGCTCTCTGTCGGAGAGTTTAATCAACCACTTTCATCTTAATTGTTGTACTTGTTTAATCAATTAATTATTTAAGACTCTTGAACTTGCAAAAACACAAGTCAAGAGCACTCTCTATCGAAAAGCATCCTAAGTTTGCACAATCCCTGCATTAGCTGCATATAGATTAGCTAAGTCTCTTGAACCACTGTCATAAGACGGGGTCAAGAGCGCTCTCTGTCGGAGAGTCTAATTAATTGTTTTAATAAAATCTTCAACACACATACCTCTTTAATTAATTAACTCCCTTCCCTCCTTGCCGGAGTATGCTCTAACCGATCCTAGATCGGAATACCCAGAAACGGCATTGGATCTTTAAACCCTACAAGAGTAATTTAATAATCCTTAAACACCCTTAACCAACGCACCAGCGTTGTAGGGATCCTTCCAAAGTACTTCCTATTAGAGGCGCCGGAACCTCCCGCTGTCTTAGATTCTCGGCTAGCTGGTCACTTGACAATATCAGCCTGGGATACTGGGCGGGCCCGACATGTCTTAAACGGAGGAAACTTAGAAGAGTCTCCCAGCTTTGACAAACCTTCGTTGACACCCTAATCAAGAGCATTTTTTAAAATTCTTAAAATCTACCAAGAGCACTTGCAAAACCTAATATTCACTAGCTTAATTCCTAGACTTTATTTCACGCATTTACATAAGGCACTAGTCCTTCGTTATAATTGAGTAATCTTCTATCTTGATCAACTGTCTATGGTTTATTTTTGCTGATTATATCTGAATGCTTCAGTTACAAGTCTGGAATATTTGCTTATCTTTCAGTCTCTTGCTAGCAACATGGATTGCTCTGATTTACGTGTCACATTCATAAACTTAATCATTTCTAATCACAGGTAACTCCTAAACAACAGCCATCCGCATCCAAAACATCTTAAAACTTAACTTAAACATTGAGCCATAGAAAACTCTTTGTTAGGCACTACCCCCCTTGGCTTCGTTAGGAGTTAGCCTAAACGGAGGAGCTAGGAGTAGGTGATAGTACCTAGCTCTGTGCTTGCCCCCAAGGTCACACCTCTCCCACTTTCTCAAGTGAAGAGACAGCTTTTGGAAGATTTCTGCTGCTAGTGTGCAATCGGCGGACAACATCTTTTGGCGTCGTTGCCGAGAACAAATCTGTTTGTTCCTGGACGACCTTTGTTTCTTTTAGTTTTTTACCTTTTTATCCTTTTTGGTAGATTTTTAGTCCAATCACTCTCTGAAATTAGACTTAAGTCCACCTGGCGACTCCACTGTCAGTTAACACCTCAAGGTATTCTACTAGAAGAAACTCTGTAAGTTTGGTCGATTTCATCCCTGACCCCGAAAAGGTCTTAAGGAGGAGATTAAACAAACTATCTTCTCGCAGGATCCTTGCAAAACTTGGATCTGAGTCTGTTTCAGACATCCACATTTTATTTCCTGAAAACACTAATACCACTGTTTCTAACATAATGGGCGAGTATTTTACTCAGCTTGACTTTTCTCAGATAGCAGGTCAACCCCACCGTCTTCCAGACAAAGCTGTCGAGAAGCTCCCGATGTATACAGGCACTGATGCCATTACCTTCGCCATGCACTTCAGGAACTTTTCTAGGTGTATCAACGCTTATATAAATGATCCGGTCAGCCAACATGATGACGTGTATATGAAGTTATTTGCTCTATCTTTGGATGGAAAGGCGGGCGACTGGGATAGCAATTTACTAGACAATTCCTTTAATAGTCTAGCAGCTTTCAAAACATCTTTCGCCAACAAGTTCGGTGAAAAGAAAGAACCTCGGCATCAACTTGCGTCCTTGACCAACATAAAGAAGAAAGACACAGAAACAATGGACGAGTTCAATACTAGGTTCACGGAATTGTCAAATGCCATCCCTACTGAGTATGCCCCAACTAAACCAACCATCCTGGGCTATTACATTGAGGCACTTAGTGGCAAAATGCAGTACCAGATCAGAGACAAGGAGCCTGCTAACTTGCTCCAGGCTCAGGAGATGGCAATTAAGATTGATTTGAACATGCAGTCATCTGGTGAATCTAACCTCCACGGTTATTCAAGGTCTTCAACTCCGTTGAAAATCAGTGAACCAAAACACAAGGATCATTTATCAGCTATGAAGGATGCCTATGAAAAACAAATGATGGAGATGAAGAAAAATATGGAGGAGGCCGAGCAGAAACAATTAGCACAGTTAAAAGAAATTCAAAATAGGGTGATCACAATGGAAAGAACTCAAACTCACTCCACTCCTAGAACCTTTCCTGCCAAGCCAACTTGGCAAAGAAAGCCTTCCAACCATGAGCAGAGGCCTCCTCATCAGCTAGAGGCCGCTAACATGGTTGAGCAGTATAAACCATTTTGCAAGGCATGTAAAGACCTTCATGAAGAATCTTCTTGTTATTATGCATGCTATGTTCAGGAGCATGGTTTTCCAGAGGGTTGTGGTCCTAAAGCATCATCAAGCGAGCCTGAGTACATAAACTGTGTAGATGACATGTATGATATTTCCGAGGAAAGTTGGAGAGAGACAAAACAATATTCAAGAGAGCCTGAATACATTAACACAGTTGGACAACTCCATCCTGTCACCATAGAAACCCGGGGTCAAGTTGAAGATTATAGTTAACAATTGGATGATCTCACTAAAAACTTTAGCACTAATCCTACTAATGAGCATAATGATGATAGTTTGGAAGGTTTACTACCTTGTGACCTTTTTTTCTGAAGAAGATGACTATGATCATGAGGAGGGATATAGAATCAAATGTGATACAAGTGAGGAAGAATCCCTTACATCTGAGATGGATGATAACTTTGAGACTTCAATTAAAAATCCAATCTTAGATGTTTCATGTGATGAGATTCCTCCATGCACTCCACCGGATGACAAATATTTGGAAAGTTGGGTCCCCTGTGATATCTTTGAAATCCAGCTTTTTGAAGAAGATGGTTTTGAGCAAAATGAGAAGTACAAACATGGACTTGATACTAGTGATGAGGCATCTCTCATATCCGACATAGATGGTGATGATGACTATTGGACTTTTATTGAAAATCCAACCTATGATACCTTTGAGAATATTTTTGAGAATCTCATCTATGATATGTCCAGCAAGGGGAGTTGTTCTTCTGAGACTTATGAAAGTTATAAAGAAGAGCAGTCAGAGTTTTTAGATGATCAGTCAGAATTGTATCTAAGGATCGGTAATAAGGATTTGAAAAAGAAGTGCAGTGAAGAATCAGATGGGAAACAACTAGTTGAAGGTTTTTTTTCAGCCATCGTCTTCACATATAGATGTTCCTTATGTTTTGGAGCACCTTGGAGCTTATACAACGAGTTATTATTTGATAAGCCTTGATGATCAGCATGATGGAGTAGTCGACCTGCCGCATTATCCCGATTTGTATATCAGCACTATCCAGTCATGGATAGAAGCAGCCTGCGCGAGCATCTATCAGTGTGGGAAGAAGTTTGACGACATTATTCATGCCTATGATTCCCCATCCAACCCACCCATTCTGGATCATCACGCAGGTTTGCATTTTCTGGAAATTGTGTCCTTACTTTGGCTGGTAACCGAAGACAAAGCAAAACCTTTTTATATTAATAAAATGCTTAGATGGCTACACTGGATTTATGATTACACATAACCGTTTTTATTTCCATGCTTAGAGTAGGAAAATAGGCTCCTTAAAGTGAGCATTTACTATAGCATTTTCTTTCTGTACTTGGGAATAAATAAATTTTTCAGTTAAGTTTTGTCATTCCTTTGAATAAAGAAACTTTTGTATCGTTGGCTCTTTTTCATAAAACTTGTGCTACTAAGGTTTTTCTTGTCAAGTTGAGATGTTTTTACAGGATGTGGAAACCAGAGATTCCGGGGTTCTCGTATGCTCTCCTTGCATAAGAGATTAGATCGAGCACACGTCCCACAGTTGGAGCCAGATGTTATCCAACTTTTTGTACCATAGTTGGGTAACCTGAGGAGCCACCGGTTGACAGACCTGTTCAAAGTCTGATTCCAGTGTATCAGTTGATCCGTCTGCATGTCTAGCCAATATTGGCTAGCCAGTTTTTCATTTGAATATTTTTTACCATGGCCCCGTGGGGTTTGTAATAAAATGTGCTAGTAGGATATTTTTGAGTGGTTCAGTCTCCTAAGACGTAGAATCTCAAATAGGGTATTCCAGGGAGTTTTTTGCCCTAGACAATTATGCTTTGCCTTCAGCCGAGTATAATTGACGAGGTTTTCTCCCGCTTCCTCCAAAGCTGAAATGCCCGATGTTGAATTCAGAGCCTTGGGGGGTTATTAGAGCCCAACTGAGTGTTATAAGCCTACTAGACATTATTTAGGTAGATCATGGTCATGTCCTAAGTCATCTAGACACAAAAAAATTTCGACAAAATCTTTTTCGAACAATGAAAAATTATTTTTTAATTTTTTTAATTTTTAATTGCTTTTCCTAAGTTTTTTGGGTTAATTTTTCCATAAATTAAATGGAAAAAACCCGTTCGTGATCCGGACTCAGAATTCAGTGATTGAAGGCTCTAACCTTAAGCCAAAAATCATTCTTGATCAGCCAGCCAGTCAGAACCAACTTTCAGATCAGCAATCGGACACATAATGCCTTTTTACTCAAAAAAGTCAATTTTGAGTAAAAAAATGATTTTGAGTAAAAAAAATGAATTTTATTAAAAAATGATTATTTTGGAGAAAACTAAAACTCTCCAAATTAATCCAAATTCAATAAAATAAAAGGCTAAATGACATCTCATGGAACACTTATGATGATTGGAGTTATCATAACTCAGCTTCAGTCATCATTAAGAGAGCAATTAATTTATTATCGGTTATTAGACATGTCATCTCCAGCTAAAGATGAGATGGAGAGCTCTCATTGGTCCGGTGATTTGATCGAGATGAAGACTGAAACTTACACCATCAGTAGGCTTCCCAGACCTAACAAAGTATGTTTCCAGACCTAGCAGGCAGCTTTCCCATGCAGCAGGGTTGGTTTTTTGGTTTTAGGGTTTTAGCACTCTCTCATTTGTTAAATAGAGGCTCTTTCAGCTCTATTGAGTGTCGATGATTAATGTAAAGAACCTCTAGTAAAATATTGTAATGCTTGTTGCTCTCATGCAACCTATTTTGTAATAAAGAAAGGCTTTGGAGGCTCATGCTGTGTGGATCCTGGGTGCATACGTTCCTACTAATGAGGTGAAATTGTTCTAGTTTCTTTACTTTTGATAATGTGTGTGGGTATTAATACATGCTTTAGAGGGCTTCTATAAGCACGTAGGAAAAGGTATTTGTAGCTTCAAGTTACCTATTTATTTCATTTACTTTCAAAAGCCTCAAAGAGCATTGTTTTATTCAGCTGTATTTCATGCTTTTGAGATTTGATTAGTAAATAATACATGTTTTAACCCCATGTTGCCAAGTGTATAAGATTGTTTTGCAGATCACTTCATTGTAGCAAGTAAGGGGCTGAGCTAAGTTGCATATACTCTTCTTGGAGCAAAGCATATGTACCTAGCAGCTGCATGCCATTGGGATCCAAAGTGATTTCAATGATTCAAAATCCAAGTGGTTCATCTTCTCCATTCACCCTAAAGTCAAATTTTCTCATTATTTTACTTTATGTTGCAAGTAGTATATTGATCTATAAAGTAAATATTTTGCATCTACTTGCTTCCATTTCTAGATCTAGGAAGTGTTCTTTCTCTTAGATTTAGTTGGTATTTGAAGCAGCACAAGGTTCATATATTTTGCTCAAATGCTAGGTGTATTTTTTTAGTATTATCTATTGTTTAACCCATCATTTTGCAGGTAAATAGCTCGCTGGTTTTTTCTCTCTCCATGACAGGTTAAGCGGGAAAAATTGGCAAAAAACTTAAAGAATTAAGCAGCAAAAAACCTCCCATTGTTCCTCTTCTTAATCCATTTTCTTCCGGTTGCTTTGTTTTGTTTCTTTTACCTCTTCTTCATCGCTGCCCTGTTTACTTTTTGCAGCATTTCCTTCCTTTTGTTCGCTGTCCACTTGTCCCCATTTTCACCCTTTTGGACAGCCCTCTTTTGCGTCTTTGTTTCCACTTTTTGCAGCCCCTTTCCATCCTCTTCTTCAACCATCTTTTGGGCTGTAGTTTCAGCCTTTTTTACCCTCATTTGCAACCCTCTTTCTCTGATTTGCAGCCCTCTTTCTCCCTTAGTTTCCAGCCTTCTTTGACTTGCCTTTTGTCCTCTTTTCACTCATTTTCCCCCTCTCTTGCCTTGCCTTTCTCTTTCCTCTTCTCTCCCTTCTTTTCCGTAAGTTTGGGTAGTTGTTTTTATCTAGTTTGTAGATTTATTTTCAAGCTATTTTTTATCAACTAATCCTATAACAAGTGTATGTCTAGAGCTCTTAGTTTCAGGCAGGTGAAGGAGAGCCCAAAGGCCACAAGCAAGCAAGGAGTGCAAAAGAACAAAAAGACTCTCTCCCTCTTTTCTCAATCCCCTTCTTTACCTGTTCTTCCAAGAAGCAAAGAACACATCATCATTGTAAAAAACTAATAAAAAGGGCTACTGGGAGCAAGTCTCCTTTCTTTTATACTTCCCCTATTTGGGGGAAGGGTGTTGTGTCATTTTTCATGATTTTTTAGTTTAGTTTCCTTTAAGCAATTAGTTTAGTTCTTTGCTTAGTCTTAGTTTCCATTTTTTTTGCTAATTACTGGTTGTTCCTTAGCATAAACACTAATTGCTAGATTTATTATTGCATTTTGGTATCTTGTTATATAATTGTCAAATCATAAAAAGAACCAAAACCTCTTGAATCTCACCGTAAGGTGGATCAAGAGTGCTCTCTGTTGGAGAGTTTAATCAACCACTTTCATCTTAATTGTTGTGCTTGTTTAATCAATTAATTATTTAAGACTCTTGAACTTGCAAAAACACAAGTCAAGAGCACTCTTTATCGGAGAGCATCCTAAGTTTGTACAATCCTTGCATTAGCTGCATATAGATTAGCTAAGTCTCTTGAACCACTGTCATAAGACGGGGTCAAGAGCGCTCTCTGTCGAAGAGTCTAATTAATTGTTTTAATAAAATCTTCAACACACATACCCCTTTAATTAATTAACTCCCTTCCCTCCTTGCCGGAGTATGCTCTGACCGATCCTAAATCGGAATACCCAGAAACAACATTGGATCTTTAAACCCTACAAGAGTAATTTAATAATCCTTAAACACCCTTAACCAACGCACCGGCGTTGTAGGGATCCTTCCAAAGTACTTCCTATTAGAGGCGCCGGAACCTCCCACTGTCTTAGATTCCCGACTAGCTGGTCACTTGACAATATCAGCCATCATTCATCATTCATCAAGTTGTCCTCATGATACAATTTGGTCATGAATTGATTATATGATTGACGACATAAGTTTGACATCGTCGTTCACATGTTGAAGCTGCCTTTTATATTCACCAAATCAAGTGGATGGGGCCATCCCCTTTATTGCATGAGTCAATTCCCTTTAGCACACAGAATCATGCATACACTATGACTCCTTTTTGAGACGTGGAGATACCATTGTGGGTCAGCCTTTCATCACTTCATGTGGATGATCTTAGATTGAATAACAAGTGTTTATGCTATTGATGTTTATTTTGGAGACATTGTTCATGCACCTAAGTGATCATTAGAGCTTATTGAAATGGTTAATCATCTTCAAAGTATTAGTGGAGATGACCAACCGGCTCTTTTCAAAGAGTTGGTTACATGAAAACTATTTTGTATTATTTCCCTAGGAAAAAAACAACGGAACTAACCACTAGTTTGCAATACTTAGCAAAATTGGTTGAGCAAAAAATGGAGCTAGAATGGGAAATTATTTGTTTATTGTACAAGGGAGTTGAGTTGAACCCTATATAAGGGTTTGTTCACTTTTGTTGAAGGAGAGGAAGGTTTTGGAGAGACTCTCTACTCTTGTAAATACATTTGGTGCTAGTGGAGATTATTGGATGTAATGCAATTGATGTCTTGAAGCTAAATTTTGTCTAGAGAGCTTTCATTATGATGGATTCACGCATGTAGTAAATTTTATTAGGTAAATTCTTCCTTAATTGATTTTGTTAAGGAGGGAAATCTCTTCCTTCCAACATTTCATGTCATCTAAATTTACATACTTCCTTTATATTGTCTTCAGAGATGGAAAATGCTAGGACTATGTAATGAGGTTGCTTCCATTGATAACGAATACTTGTAGCAATGTCACTATACCATTTGATTAAGCCCTCTAGCCTTTTAGTGGGGAGGCTAGACTACATATCATGTATGTGAGTGTATATCCCCCTCTTATTGCATGTATATCCATTGTAAGTTTCCATTTTTGACCCCATGTGCCCAATGGATTATAAACACTAGTCTCATCCTACCATCACTCACCTTTCATTTCCACATTCAAACCCCATTCATTTTGCTAAAGTGTATTTCTCCCCTGAGAATTCATTCCTAATCTTTAGCAATCCTACCATTAGGGAAGCCTCCCTTCTTGTAATATCCCAAATTCCGATATTTTCTAATTCTAAGCAAATACACTGATACAACCGGGCATGCAAACTGCCATGCAAAAATCCTTATTTTATAGCAAAAATTAAGGTTAGGGTTTGTGGGATAGAATGAACACTTACCACTAATAAGCTAGCTAGACGTATGCATGCATCAAGAGCTGAATCAGAGATGAACTGATATCTTTTGCTTCCGGTGAAACCCCAGCAGCACGAACCCCAGATCAGCTAAGGGTGACGTTTTCAGTGAAGGAGGTGTCCGATGAAGCTGTTGATTTGCAGGGTTGATAGCCTTCCCGTGCCGGAGATAATGCCTGGCACATGCGGAAGTTCTGAGATCTCTAGGCAGGCTAGCGAATTGTTCCAGAGGTGCAGCTGCTCACGCCCCCTCTGATCCCGAAATGCCTAATAACTGCTCAGGATGAGCACGATTGGATCTGATAATCACCAAGTACTGGAGTAAGATGCCGATGATGAGAATGGTGCCTGGTTTGCGAAGTAAAACTGAGGTCTGAAGACCCAGCGAATGATTAGGCCTTTCTGGCTTAAAACCCCTTACGGCTGCACACATGCCCCTGCAACAATCTCTGTAGTATACTGGATAACTATGAATGAATGGAAGAGCAAATGGTGAATCTGTATGGCTTACCCTAAATGAGACTAGGGCAGATATCTCACTGCCGAAACCCCCCTAGCTGAAGACGCCGTCTCCAACCCCAACTACTGTGCTGCACGCTGTGCTGCTATTCAAGAGCTCCAAAATAATAATCATCAAAAGTGAGTCTCCTTTCACTTTATCTTCCTTTTATAACTTTCAACTGCGAAAACCCTAATCTTTGACCTAATTAGGTCAATTTATTTTCTAATTTACAGTTGACTTGCATGCATGCGCATGGAGACTTAAATGAGTGCATGCATCATTAAATAATGCTTAGATGGCATGCATGATGGTCGCCTTTGGCCCTGATGGCCCTTCTTGACCTAATGGTGATAACATGATGATGCCCTAGATTTTCTATAGATGACGTCAATCTTAGATGATTCCCTAACTGTCAGTAACCGCTCGAACCCACAGGAATCACATAGGTTAGCGGTTTTGGTCCTTAATGCCTAATCAGATGAGGACATTACAGTCCTCCCCGCTTGAGATTGCTTGTCCTCAAGCAACTGCAAACTGGAATGTTGCAATACCTGTTCACCTTCCCATGTGGCATCCTCTGGTGGTAGTTCCTTCCACTGAACCAAGTATTCCCTAATTACCCTGTTCCTGAGTTTCCTTTCTCTAGTCTGTATGATCCGTTCAGGAATCAGTATCAGCAGCCCTTCATCATCTAAAGGAGGTAATTCTGTTGATGGAGCAATGTGTTGCCTAAGGGTCTTTTTCAGGTTGGACACATGGAACACATTGTGAATTTTACTTTCCTGTGGTAGTTCTAGTTCATATGCCACCTCTCCACCTTCCTGATTATTCTGTAGGGTCCATAGAAGCGAGGTTTTAACTTTTCTGCTCCTTTCTTCTTAAGGGAAGACTGTCTGTAAGGTTGGAGCCTTAAGTATACCAAATCCCCTACCTCAAAGCTCCGCTCAATCCTGTGTTTGTCTGCATATAACTTCTGTTGATTCTGGGCTGACTGTAAGTTTTCCTTCAAGATTTTAAGAATATCTTGACTATCCTGTATCCAATCATTTGCCTTAGGAGACCTACTATCCCCAAATGCCAAATCTGCATAGTCCAAGACCTGGTAGCCGTATAATGCCTTAAAAGGAGTCATCCTAATAAACATGTGATAGGTAGTAATGTAGCAATACTCCCCTAAGTGTATCCATTTGATCCAGGTTCGCTGCTACCCTGTTACGCAGTTCCTCAGATATCCTTCAATCCACTTGTTGACTATTTCAGTTTGTCCATCGCTCTAGGGATGATAACTCGTGCTGGTAGCCAGTTCAATCCCCACTAATCTGAATAGTTTCTGCCAGAAGGCACCTGTGAATCTGCTCTCCCGATCACTAACAATGGTCTTAGGTAACCCATGTAACTTGAAGACCTCCCTGAAGAATAATTCAGCTA
The DNA here is from genome assembly GCA_001517045.1 of Pseudotsuga menziesii. Taxonomy (NCBI): domain Eukaryota; kingdom Viridiplantae; phylum Streptophyta; class Pinopsida; order Pinales; family Pinaceae; genus Pseudotsuga; species Pseudotsuga menziesii. The sequence goes on from LPNX010559258.1 coordinate 20,540, forward strand.
CTTGAGCTGCAGAGTAATCTGATGATATAGAAAAGAAATGTGCAAACTTGGTCAGTCTGTCAACTACTACATATAAACAATCTCGCCCTTGGACCTTGGGCAACCCTGTAATGAAGTCCATAGAGACGCTTTCCCACTTCTGTTCTGGAATTGGTAGTGGCTGAAACAACCCTGCTGGATGGATGTTCTCAAATTTGATCTATTGACAGATGCTACATTCTCGTACGTGCTGCATAACTTCCCCCTTGAGGCCCTTCCATGAGAACCTCTCTCGGATCTATCTGTAAGTCTTCAAGAAACCCTGATGTCCTAATAATGGAGAGTCATGTGCTGCCTGAATGATCTTTTTCCTCAACGTGGATTCTGGGACGAGGTATATCCTGTTCTTGTAATAGATGATGTCATCAACAATCCTGTACCTGTCATCCTGAATTTGTCCATCCAATAATTCGCAAGCGAATTTATTTTTGGAGTATTCTACTAAGAGAAGTGCCCTCCAATCTGTGGATATACTCCTGAGAGATAGTGAGGCGATACGCCTGGATAATGCATCAGCTACTACATTATTCTTACCTTTTACATACTCGATCTCGAAATCGTAGGCTTGTACTTTGCTGACCCATTTCTGCTGGCACTCATTCAATTCCTTCTACTCTAGGAAATACTTGAGGCTGTTATGATCTGTTTTGATTTTGAACTTACTGCCCACTAGATACTGTCTGAATTTTGTGAGAGCATGTAAGATGGCTAGCATCTCTTTGTCATATATGGAGTAGTGGTGCTCGTAGTTCTTCAATTTACGGCTCTCAAACGCAATAGGGTGATGATTTTGCATCAATACTGCGCCTAACCCTTCCCTTGAGGCATCACATTCCACTACAAAGGGTTGTGAGAAGTCTGGTAAGGCTAAAACTGGACAGAAACTCATGATAACCTTCATCTCCTTGAAAGTTTTCTGTGCTAAGTCTGTCCAGGTGAATGCTCCCTTCTTTGTGAGATCTGTGAGGGGTGCTGAAATTGGGAGAATCCCTTAACGTACCGTCGGTAATAGGTGCATAGTCCTAAGAAACCTTTCAATTCTGTGACTGTTTTTGGCGCAGGCCAATCTCTGAGAGCACGGATTTTCTCCATGTCAACCTGCACTCCTTCCTCATTGATTATGTGCCCCAAGTACAGCATTTCCTTCATGCCAAATTCACACTTGGACATCTTCGCGTAAAGCGAGTGTTCTTCTAGAATGCTTAGTACTTCGTCCAAGTGTTTCAGATGCTCTTCCCATGTTTTGCTGTAAATCAGCATGTCATCAAAGAATACTAGTAAAAACTTACGTAGTTGAACTCTGAAGGTATGGTTCATGCATGACTGGAAAGTGGCTGAAGCATTGGTAAGTCCGAAGGGCATGACCAAAAACTCATAGTGACCATAGTGACAGCGAAAGGTTGTTTTGGAGATGTCTTGGTCCCTTACTCTGATCTGATGGTACCCCGAGCGAAGATCAATCTTGGAGAACTATTTGGCTCCCCGAAGTTCATCAATTCTAGGGATGAGATACCTGTTCTTAATGGTCTTTTTGTTGAGTGCTCGATAGTCGATGCACATTCGCAGTGTACCATCCTTCTTCTTGACCAATACTACTGAGGATGCAAAGGGGCTAGAACTTGGCTGAATATATCCAAGCTCCAGTAATTCTTTAATTGTTTTCTCGATCTCATCCTTGTATCTTTTGGGATGCCGGTAAGGAGTGGTGATGACTGCTTGTGTCCCCTCCTCTAGCTCAATAATGTGTTCAAAGCCTCGGTTTAGCAATCTACCTGATGGAAGGTCCCGAAAAACCTTTTCATGCTTCTGTAGCAAGGCCTGAATGTCACTTAGGTGTCGTGTGCTGGTTTCTGGGGGTTTCCTAAAGGTGACCAAACATTCTGCAGCCCATTCTATATCATCCTGTCGGAGGACTGCCTCCATTCTCTGTGACGAGACCGGTTTTGGGGAATAAGTGTTCATGCCCCTCAAGACTACCCGTTTGCCGTCTGGCCCCTGGAACTCCATTTCCATTGCCCTGTAGTCTGTAGTGTATTTCCCTATGGAATAAAGCCACTGAACACCCAATACTACATGAGTATCCGATACATCTACTACATAGAAGGAATCTGTCATCTGATAGTTACCTAAGGTGACATTCAATTTTGGAATCCAGTAGTTGCACTCTATGCTGGAGTTCCCGGCTACTGCTACAGTGAATCCTTCGAACTTCTCGGTCTGAATACCTCTCTTGGCTACCCAAGCAGAGTCAATGAAATTGTGGGTTGCTCCCCCATCAATCAATACTCCTACTCTGTGACCCTGTACTACTCCTCTGACCCTGAGAGTATGGAATCTTCGTACTCCAGATAATGTAGCAATGACTCCCTCTGGTGTATCACCCTAGTGTGATTCTTCCTCAACTGCCCGTAGTTCTTCTATGGCTTCCTGCTCATAGTCATCCTCATCATTGTCCGAATATACCTCGATGTAGTGAGCCTTCGCCTTCCCTGCACACCTGCGTCCTGGTACCCACGGTTCCTGACAAGTGAAACATAGCTTCTTCCTCCTCAAGTCTTTCCTAGTGTCCTCGTCTAACCATGTTTTCTTGGGAACTGTTGTAATCTCACAGATCACATAGGGTTACCAATAATACACATTAATAACAGATATACATAACAAAGATAAGAGACAAGAACAAGTAAGCAGAATAACAAATTATATTATAGTGAAAGGGTCCATACAATACAGAGAACTAAACCGAGTTCTCATCTGGCTCAACAGCCTAATATATATGAATTACAAATAGTTACAAATAACTACCTGTCGGTTCGATGAACCGACACGACCTTATGTGGCCGACCTAACCTCTAATTAGTCGGTTGATTGACTAAGTCGGCTATCATTCAAGTCGGCTTACCGACTTGCTCCTCCAACATCTCCCTTACAAACAAAACGTTTCTTCGTCCCGAAGAAACAAGGAGGTACAAAAAAATTTATTTGCCTGTCCTTAGGTGGTTATTTCTGTGCTTGGTCTTCATGGGCTGTGAAGTCTGATTGTTGGTCTTTTCTGCACACAGGCTTTGACAATTGCTTCAGCCGTCACTGCCAGCTGATGTTGAAATGCTATCCAACTTTGTAGCATTTTTTGGATGTCGATTGTTAATGTAGTCAGACTTGATAATATCGACATCTTTTCTTGAATGGAAAATTCTGTTATCTTCTCCATGTCGGGACCCATAAACTGGTCATTTTCCTCTATTGTCTCAAAAAGTCATCTCATCTGCGGGCAGATGATGTCTAATTTTTCTAGATTTGGAATTGCTTGTTGCACCCACTGGTGTGCTTGTCGCTCGTGCTTCTGTAATTTGGCTGTTTCGAGCACTATTTGATTTTCAATTGTGCTCCTAAGTTCTACCTCTGTGCTTTTTCTCTTTTCGAGCGCTTGGATTTCTTGTCGGGTTTGTCGAACTTGCTAATAGACTTGCCCATAATATGCAAGCCAATCTCTCAGTACTTCTTTTGTAATGACCGACTCCTCCATGTGATCTCGTAGTACCTTGTATGCTTCTGCAAAAGCTGTGTGTTGCTGTGTCAGCAGTCGAACTATTTCTTCTTTCTGCTCTTCTTTTGTATCCTGCCTTTGTGCCTGTAGCGCCGACACCACGCTCTCAAGTAGCTGATAAGCCTTTTCTAACGGTTTGTCGGTGTCGACCTCTGTCGGACCTGGTATCACAGATTGTACCAAGTTTCTGCATTTGTTCAGGAACTCGACTTGTTCTTTTTTGTTCTCGTCGAGCTCCCTACGTCTGTTCTGGCTCCTTGTTTTTGCTTCGATTTCCAATGATTCCAAGAGTTGCCCTAATTTTCCATCCCTCAGTTTAGTTGGATCGACTGCAGTGGTCGACCCAAGTTGACTAATGTGGACCACTGTTGTTTGGCTTTGATGGTCCTTCTTCTTTTTGTCTTTCTTTCTTTTGTGCTTCTGCTGCTCTTCTTGCTTTGGCACCTGTGTACCTGTAACAGTCAAAATTGGTTGTTGGCTAGCAGTAATAGATGGTATTTCTGGTTGGGCTAGTTGGATAACTGCTGCAGCTGGTTGTGCATCTGGTTGGTTGGATTCAGAGGGTCTAGATGTGGGTGCGATTGGTGCTAATGGTTGTGGTGGAGGTGGTTCAGGCGCAGCTGGTTGGATTAGAGACTCTGGGTGGTGAAGCGGTGGTGATGGTGTTGGTGAATGGCCTGGTGTGATTGGATTAGTGGAGATATGGTCTGGTGAGGGGTCATGGGTTTGTGGAGGTGATTTTTTCAAGAGGTCAGAGAACAGTTCCTCGATTTCTCGACTTATTTCGTCCATGTCCTCTCCTTCCTCATCTCCGGTCGGTTCATTGGCTGGTGGGTTGGGTTCGGGGTCGATCGGAATGATAGATGTGGTCCGACTTGCGACAACTTCAGCCTCTTTGTCGGGGTTTCTTTCAAATGTAGAACTCACAATTGCAAAAGTCCTCGGCCTCTAGAGTATTTGGCCAGGTTGGGGAACGGTCAATCTAGAACCACCAGCTTCAAACAATGGGGCTTTGGTGGTGATCTTTTGAACAGACGTGAGTAACTCAGGCAATTTTTCAATGTATGCCTGGAGGTCTCTCTCGCGGTCGAACTTCTCCTTCACGGTCTCCGACATAGCATTCTTGCATATGTCGAGTGGGCTTATGGAAGGTTGTTCTGGAATTAGCTCTTGTGTGATTTTGGTCGGAGACGGGGGTGGAGGTGTAGACACGAGATCCACAACATTTTCAGTCGTCGAAGTGTTTGTGCTTTTCGCCCTCTTTGGTCGACCTTGTTGTGCCCCTGCTTCGACAAATATTTGGAACTATGTTTCCACCGGCACTTTGTTTGCTGCGGCATCTTCTATAATGTCGCATGCCGTGGCTGCCAGTTCTTCCTCGTCTTCTGAGGACTCTGGAATGATAAGCTTGCGCTTACCTTTCCCTTGCTCCTGTTCCTGTGTTTTCTTCTTTTTTCTTGAGGCTGCTATCTCCTTCAACAATTTGATTATGTTTTCTTTGGTGACAGCATACTCTGGATCTTCAGTGTCAATTTCTCCTCCCCGGTCTTCAGTCGAGACAAGGCTTTCTTCAGCTGGATTGGTTACCAGTTGTTGTGTTTGTGTCTCTTCCCTTTGTGCTGTTGGAGGTTTGATTACGATGTGTAGTCGGCCGGTGCCTTTGACCGACGTCTCCTCCGACACAAATGTGCTGATGTATAGGTTGAGCTCGTAATCTTCCTCCTTCTCCTAGTCTGTCAGCAGCTATTCTATTGAGAAATTTATTTCTTTTGCCCTTGCTGGTATCGACAGTTTTGAACCTGCCTGTCGAGCTAGCTCTCGGAAAATCTCTTCAGCTGTTGGGTAATAGTCGAGAGATCTCGCCTTTGCCTTGGCGCCTTGCATGTACCATACCACAATATGGTCGAGTTCTAACTGGATGTGGGCATTTTTGGGTAGACTTCGTCGAATGTTCTGGGGCACCCTCCATCTAGTCGTGCGGACTTTCAGCTGTTGGAACCAGTTTTCGAACAACACTTTTCCGTTTGCAAGTTCTTTCAGTGTTCCATTCTGGGAGAACGGTTTGAATCTCCACATATGAAATTTTGTCGGTTCTTGAAATTGCTTATCCCCGACATAGCACAAAAAGTACATTACTATCCATAACATTAGGGATGGAAACCTAATAATTCCTCCCGACTCCTGATATTTTTCATAGATGCCTTTGAGCATGTCGACGACATACTCAGCCCATCTGTATATCTTTCCTGTGTGGGCAATGGTATCCACTGACCTCCAACATGTCTAGTTTGAGGTCGCCTCCTCGACCTGTCGGTGTAAGTGCAATGGCTATGATTTTGGCCACTATTTGCGGTGTTCGAGTTTGTATTTGGCTAATCATTAGCCCTTTGGAGTTTTTGCCTGATGTTGATCCTGTTAGTTCTTCTACCAACCCATCTGTATATCTTTCCTGTGTGGACAATGGTATCCACTGACCTCCAACATGTCTAGTTTGAGGTCGCCTCCTCGACCTGTCGGTGTAAGTGCAGTGGCTATGATTTTGGCCACTATTTGCGGTGTTCGAGTTTGTATTTGGCTAATCATTAGCCCTTTGGAGTTTTTGCCTGATGTTGATCCTGTTAGTTCTTCTACCAACCCTTCCTTGATTCCGACTGGTACTGGTTCACCTTGGTTTGATAACCCAGTCAATTTGGAAATTACTTCCACAGAGATTTCAACCGGTCGGTCGAAGTAAAATCTACTGTTATGATATCGGCTTATGAAAAATTTCACCGTTGTTTCCTTCGTGCCTCCAAAACTGGCCATGATCGGTGCATTGATGTAGTTTACGATGTTACTGTGGTTAATTTTCTCTACAGCTTGTGTAGGCCTTTTGTCGACATAAGCCCACTCTTTAATCTTGGCCCATAGTTTCGCCCATAAGCTCTCCTGAACCTTGGCGTTCTTGATGAGTTTGAGTCTCCTCATCAATGGTGTCTCCGCGGTCTGTAGTTCTTTAGCCTTGGTGGCGGCTCTGGTTTGTTTAGGTGCCATCTTGTCGGTCTATTGGTCGATTTTGCTTCGGTATTCTTGGTTTTCAGTCGTCTAGTTGCTAAGTTGCTCTCTCTGTTCGGAATGTTGTAAATGATCCTTTGGCGGTTCAGTATTTATAGTTGATGCGTTTGACGTTTTTGTCGATGGGTGTATTAATGGCAGACGTGATGGTCCAGCATGAACACTTGAGTTTGCGTTAATGGTGATTTGATTTTGTCATCCGTAGTCATGAAGGCGGGATGGGACTTCCGAGGTCGTTGGTCGATGTCAATTATGTGAGCGGTCGATAGTGTTAAGTCGATGGGCGTGATGTCGGTTGTCATAGTGGTGATTTCCTGTCATACTGTTTTATGTTTTTCGATCTTGTTTTAGTTTTTGGATTTTCAGATTTGTATAGCTTCCGAACTGGTTCAGTTTCTGTACCGCTTTAGTCGGGCACCATTAACAAGTTTCCGAAATACTATGCCTTGTAACGTCCTTAGTTGGACTGATCCGTTGGCATGTACCTCTTCGACAACATAAGGTCCCATCCATTCTGTATGTAGCTTTTTGGGTTTTCCTTTTACCCGACTATTGTATAGTAAGGCAAGGTCTCCTACCGACAGGTTTTTGTTTTTGATGTTTCGGTCATGCCATGCCTTCTGTTGTTGTTTCTGGATTTCCTGATGTTGTAACGCGATTAATCGGTGTTCTTCAAGCTTACTTAGTTGCAATAGTCGGTCCTTTCTTCCTTGCTCGACATCGACATGCAAAATTTCTACGATAATAGGTGTCTATTGTCGAAAGTGTAGAGGAACTATTGCTTCCTGTCCATAAACTAGTCGAAACGATGTTTGGTCGGTTGAACGCTTATATGTCGTTCTGTATGCCCATAGTACTACAGGTATCTTTTCATCCTAGTCGTCTTTGTCGATGTTACATATTTTTGTTAATCCTTTTGTTAATGTTTTGTTAGATGCTTCAATTGCTCCATTCGACTGAGGGTAGTAAGCTGTACTCCGTTGGTGGTCAATTTGGAACTGGTCTGTTAGTGTTTTAATAGTTTTATTGATGAAGTGTGTTCCCTGGTCACTGATTAGGGTTAATGGACATCCAAATCTGGTAATAATATTCTCATAGATAAACTTAGCAGCTATCTCGCTGGAACATGTGTCGAGTGGTTCTGGCTCTGCCCATTTGGTTACGTATTCGACTGCAGTTATTATGTACCTTGCACCTGTTCTTTTTGTTGGTATAGGAAATGGTCCTATGAAGTCAATGGCCCAAATTTCAAATGTCAAACTTGGGTTTACTGATATCAGGAGCATTTCTGTACTAGGCAGGGGTCGACCCAGTCGTTGACATCTGTCCCATTGGCTTACAAAAATTTTGCAATCTTTGTGAAGTGTCGGCCACCACAACCCTAATTGTTGGATTTTCTTTGCAGTTGTATCTGCTTGGAAATGTCCTCCTGCAGGTCCGTAATATGCTTCATACATAATATTATTTCTTTCACGTTCCAGTACGCACCTTCTGAGGATGTCGTCTAAACCCATTTTATATAGGAATCCATTTATGAGACTGTATGGTGCAACTTTCATAGCTAAGATTTGTTTCTTCTTCGTACTCATACCTTCTGGTGCTTGTCCATTTTCTAAATACTGAGCTATTTCCTCTAACTCTGCCGGGACTGCTTCTATTCGAAATAAATGTGCATCCGGTAAGTAGTCTTCGACTCTTGTCGGTTCCTCCCCTATGTCGATTCGGGATAAGTGGTCGGAACCGACATTTAGCTTACCTGGTCTGACAACGACTTCGAATTCAAATTCTTGGAATAGAAGTAGCCATCGACAAATTCTTCCATGGTGTGGAGGCTTATTTACGAGGTATTTTAGTGCTTGATGGTCAGTGTAAAAGATAAATGGATTAGCTAGTAGATAGTGTCGATATTTTTGTAGTGCAAAGACCATTCCTAATGCTTCTCTTTCGATTGTCGAATAGTTTCTTTCAGCTTTGTTTAGTTTCCTGCTACTGTAGACTATAGGATAGTCCATTCCATCATCTCTTGGCTGAGTTAGGATTCCTCCTATTGCTAGGCCTGATGCATTGATGTGAACATGGAATTTGATCGACCAGTTTGGAAACCTTAGGATGGGTGCTTCGACTAGCTTTCTTTTTAGTTTTTCGAATGATATGTTGCACTCCTCTGTCCATTTAAATTCCTAATCATCTCTTAGCAATTCTTCCAATGGGTATGTCATGTCTGAATAATGTCTTATGAATTTTCTATAGTATCATGTATGACCAAGTAGTACCCTAACTTGTTTTGGATTTATTGGAGGTTTTAAGTCGAGGATGATTTTTATTTTTGCGAAGTCGACTTTAATACCTTCTTTACAGACAATGTGTCCTAATAGTATTCCTATAGGAGTTAGAAATATGCACTTCTTGATGTTTAGTGATAGTTGGATCTGTCGACATCATTCCAGCATAAGTCTTAGCCATTTACAATGGTCCTTTAGTGTAGAGTATATTGTCCAATCATCGAAATATACTGCCATTGTTTTGAAAATGTACTCCTGAAATGTTTTAACCACGATCCTTGAAAAGACTGCAGGTGCATTTTTAAGTCCAAAAGGCATAACCCTATAAGTAAATGAGCCAAATTCACATACGAATGTTGTTTTTTTCTGATCTTCTTTGGCTATTGGTACTTGATTATAACCTGAGAATCCATCTGTAAACTAGTAGCATTCATGTCCTGCTACCTCATTTAAAATTTCATCTGCATAAGGAGTTGGAAATGGGTCTATTAATGTAACTTTATTGAGTTCTCTGAAGTCGACACAGATTCTTAGCTTGGTTGGATCATGTTTCTTTGGTTGAACCACCATTGGACTTGCCCATTCTGATTGGTCAATAGGGTAGATGATTCCTGCTGCAAGCATGTTATCAATCTCTTTCTTGACTATCTCTTTGTATTTATAAGCTAGTTTATATGGTCTTTTCTTGACAGGTCGAACATCAGGTTTTATGTCGATCTTCATTTCGCCCATTTCATATACTAGACCTTTAAGATCCTTATAGTCTCTAGCAAATACATCCTGGAATTCTTTCAGTAGGTTTGTGATCTCTGTTGTTTGTGCTTCAGACCAGTAGTCTCCAATTTTTGCTATTTTTGATCGATCATCATTTGATATGTCAAACTCTCTAGTTTTGACTTTAGCATCTAGCCATTTCGGTGCTTTAGCTTCATTGATTGGTCGACTTCCTTCCTTAAACTGTGAGAATGTAGCAGGGAAGTCTGCTGCAGTCATTCGGTCAGTATCCTCCTTGTCGGTTGTTTTAACTTTGAGTACTGTGCGAATAGGTTTGGTCGACATGGTTTGATTTCCATCTAAAGCTTTTTCCATCCGAATTTTCATTTTCCAACTGTAGTCTTGTTGACTGTGGTATTGTCCCGGTTTGTATATTGTTACAGTTTATTGTCGGTCGGTTGTCCCTTAGGGTTTTGTTTTCTGTCGGTTGTACAAATGCTTTGATCTGTTTTGCAGTTTTGACCAAATTCTCATTTTGGGGTTCAAAGTTTAAGTCTGATAAAATTTTCTTTGAGTTCCTACCATAGGAATGTTTCACCCCGAGCTTCTTCCATCTTGTACCATTTGTTTGGTAAGTCGGCGAGTGTTGATGGAAATAAGTGTGGCCATGTACGTTCATCTTTATATCCAAGTTTTCTCCATTCTTTTTCACATATCTTTATATGGTTTTCTGGATCCTGTCCTTGGGTAAATATAGATATTTGAGCTTGGTTGGTTAACTTCTTTCCTCCAAATCTTTCTACAAAATAAGTCGAAGTTGTTGTCCATGTCTGCAGTCTTGACTGATGGGTATCCCACCATCTAGCAGCTTGTCCTATAAAAGTTTCTACTAAACTTTGTAGTCGGCCATGTTCACCGATGTTCCTAGATACTTGCTCTACATGCATAACTGGTGATTCTCTTTCTTTATACCTTGGGATTTTTGTGGTGTTTTTATTTGTTGGTTGCAAGGTAGGATATTCCCTAATTTTCTTCTCAAATATTTTTGAGATGCTGGACACCACAAAGCATTGTCTGACTGGTTTCTTCTGTACTTTTTGAATGGTCCAGCATCCTCTTGCTTTTGTTTCATAGTTTTCAACCTCCCAATCATATAGTTCTACATCTGAATTGTATCCTACTGAGTCTTGGTTTCCTAAGTAAAGTTCACCATATGTATTAGGTTCTGTGTAATCTTCATTATTCTGTATCTAATATAGTTGTCGGATGTCAACTTCTTCATCAATTGGTTCTGTCCAAGGTTCTCCCTGGGATTGATGAATAGGTACTATGACTTTTTGTCCATTCCCCTTTAATTTTATTCTTTCTTTGTCCGAAGATATCGAGGCTTTCATTTTTTTTCCCCAAGGTCGACCTACTAACGCTGGGAAGGAGCTGGATCCTTCCTCACGGTCAATAATTTCGAAGTCAACTTTGGTCGAAATTCCTTTTAAAGTTTTATCATTGTGTCGACATTTTTCCAGACTCCAATAGGTTCAATTAGGCCTTGGTCGGCTAGTTTCAGGTATATGCCTGATTCGTATAAGCGAGGTCTGCCTAACTGTTCCCATGTGTCTCGAGTCATAATATTTACATGTGATCCGAAATCGAGTACAACTTGTCGGACATGGTAACCTTCAATTTCCAGGTCGACAAGTGGGTCGGCATCACTTTTATCTTTTTGGTTTAAGCTGCAGATATTCTTTGTTTGTTTTTCGGTGTTTTTGTTGTGTTTTATTTTATACAGTAAGTCGATGAATTGCGATATTGTTTTATCTTGTTGTACCAAATGTATTAGCTCTTTTACTGTGTCTTCTTGATTATCATCTTCTTCTTCCTGTCGAGCAAATTCTCTAAATATATTTGTTGCATCTTTATATATTTGTTTTTCTTTAACTGGGTTAGGATAAACATTTTTTTCTTTTATCTTGCTTATTTGGGGGTTATCATTCCCAGTTTTCGTCCCTTGTCAGGTTACGATATGTAAATTCTTTGTATTGATAATATCATGTTTTTGCACACACGACAAGACATGAATATATTTCTTTTTATTTATCTTTTCAAGCATAGTAAGGCAATCCTCTAATGAGTGATCCCCTACTCCACAACTAGTACAGAATTTTATGTCAGTCATGTCCTTGTATGGACAGTCTACATATCGGTGTCCCTCCTTGTAACATGTGAAACATTGGATGGGCCGACGTGGTCAGTTGTCTCGATTCCCAGAGAATCGACCTCGACTTCCATAGCCTCCATGTCGGTTGTCAAACCAGCGTTCGTACCAACGACCTTCGTACCTTTGATTGTTTTGGTCGTTTTGTGCATTGTTTCGTTGCTCATTGTTATGTGCAACTGCGTTAGTCTGATATACTGCCTAATAATTTTGTCGATTCTTTAGATTCAGGTGGCAGTCGAAGGTGTTATGATTTTTAGTTTCACAGATTGTGCACCATGATGCTTTGCCATTCTTCATGTTGAATGGGCAATCTTTTGTGGTATGCTCTCCATGCTCCTGGAAGATGTCGCAGAAACATTTTCTTTGCACAAATCGAACATCTTGTCGGCTAATATCCTGTCGACAGTTGTCTTTTGAATGTCCGGCCGTCGAGCATTTCGTGCACCAAATATCCTGACTCTTAAGGTTTAGCTCTTTTAGAGATTTCTGCATGAATTCAAGTTGTTCCTCCAGTTTGTGATCCATGGAATATGCTGGAATGTCTTCATCCATTTCCACTTGTAGAGCTTTCGTGAGCGCATCTTCATAAGTTTTGAATGTCTCCAGACTGATGTGTCGACGAATTTTCTGTGACAGACCTGCAAGAAACCACTGGATTAATAGTTACTCATCAATGACATAATCCAACTGGCTGAGAAGGTCTTTCTAGCGTTTGTCGTAGTCGCAGACAGTTTCTCCTAGCTTTTGTGATGTTGTCTTTAATTTCTTTGCTACTAGATGTTTTGCATCTGGAGTTTTAAAGAACGATAGAAATTGTGCTTTGACTTCGGCTTTAGTTGCTCGAGGAGTTCTCTTAGAAAAGGTCATATACCATGTTAATGCCCTTTTCCTCAAAGCACCAGCGAACTGCGCCATATGTCTGTCTTCATCTGTAACTTGGTTTGCCTCCGAAGTCGACTCACATATGAACCAATGTCGTCTGGGGTCCCCGTCGCCCTCATATAGAGGGATGTGCGCTAACCCGTGACCCATGTCGGAGTCACTATCACTGTCTTCTTTAGGAGGTGGCGGTGGTGGGGGTGGTGGTGGGGATAGTGGGGTATTTTGTTTATTCTTCTATGCAGAACTATTGTCAACAGAACTCTCGTTTCCATCGGTCGTCTTAGTTGTCGTTTCTTCTCCGACAAGCAGTTGGTTGGGCCCGACTTCTCCTGTCGATGTCCAACTGCAATTATTTGTCTGCAACTCCAAATTTTCTGTATCTTCCAAAGCTGTATTTGGCAGGGGGGGTGCTCCTTCGTGTGTCGGGTAAAGTAAGTGGATACTTCGGTTGGAGGGTAACGTTTGAAGCGTGGCCCAATTTCCTTCTTCTGGTCGACGGATAATTAGATGATTATCGTTTCTCTCATCGTCTAGTCGGCTCCAAATACCAAAGTCACCAGCTCCTAGTCTGAGGTCCTCTTCGACAATGGTTTGTATCCTGGTACTCGGATTCGTCGGACATAGAGGTCTTACCTTCTGGGGGACTTCTAATTGGAAAGCTTCTCGCTGCTCTATCCACAAATCTTCTTCCATAGGGGACACTTCTTCTTCCACGCCTTCTTCATGTCGGTCATGACCCGACTCTGGCGAATTTCTCTCTTGGTCTGTCACCCTAGTGCTCATTCCTCTTTGCAGCGCTATGGCTCTTTCTCTTCTCTCTTCCCTTCTTTGCAACCTCTTCTCCCTCTCTATTTTCTAAAAGTCCGCAGTACCTTTATGTGACACTGTCATTTCGATTTCCCTTTTAGGTCGACTTTTCATTGCTGATGAATGTTATCTCTTTAGTTGACTAGAATCCTCTCCACTTTACCCCGACATACGACCAGCTACCCCCCCATTGCCTACCCGACGCTTTAGAAAGCCCGGATAGTTCTGTTCACTTGCTTAGGAAGTATTCCCACTCCCTTTCAGCAATGAATTTCTCCCACTTCTTTTGTTTCTCCGCCCAGTTAGTATTTTGTGGCGGTTTGCGTAGTAATGGACAAGGTTCAACGATATGTCCCACTCCTTTCTCGATCAGGAATTTGAACAGCAAGGTCGATAAGGAACACAAAAATTGCTCAGTGAGGTCTGTGTAGAATTTCTTCTTGATGGTTTCCACCGAAGTTCTTTCCTCTACAGCTTGCTCCTCGCAGAATTCGTCGGCGATCTTTTCGAACCACTCCGACAGGTTTGTTCTTTCCCCTTGAATCAGTTTGTCTAGCAGCTGTTGGTCTTTAATCGCTTCCAACTTTTTCATCCAGGAATTTCTTCAAAAGCTGGGGCACTGATTCTACAAACTTCTCATGAGTCTCGGTAAAGAACCTTTCTTTCGCTGGAGCAGTCGTTAATCTGTTTCTTCGTGCGTAATTTTGCAAGTAGTTTGCTATTATACACTCCCACCAGTCCTTAATCTCTTGTTCTGATATCATCTGCTTGTATACATCTCAAATATGTACTACCGGCAACAGAACCAATGTTGTAATCTCACAGATCACATAGGGTTACCAATAATACACATTAATAACAGATATACATAACAGAGATAAGAGACAAGAACAAGTAAGCAGAATAACAGATTATACTATAGTGAAAGGGTCCATACAATACAGAGAACTGAACCGAGTTCTCATCTGGCTCAACAGCCTTATATATATGAATTACAAACAGTTACAAATAACTAGCTGTCGGTTCGGTGAACCGACACGACCTTATGTGGCCGACCTAACCTCTAATTAGTCGACTGATTAACTAAGTCGGCTATCGTTCAAGTCGGCTTACCGACTTGCTCCTCCAACAGGAACATCCTGCTGGAAAGGTTTCTTGTCCTTGTCCCTAACAGGAAAGTTGGTTTTGAGCGGGAACCTATTATTGGGAACTGAATCCTGTAGATCTCTGGCTCTGCTAATGGCATCCTACAGAGTGACGGGTTTGTAGGCTTTCACCCATCCCCGTAGTGGCTCTGTTAGGGCCTTAGTGAATAACATAGTCAACCTGCTCTCTGACACATCTGTTACCATGACCGCTATCCTCTGGAATTCTGAGATGAAGGCTTCTGCACTACCTGTCTGTTTGAGTTGAGCCAACTCCCTGAAATGTATCTCTGGATCCTTCCTGTCAAACCGCTCCATGAGCTTCTAAGTGAACTCACTGTAGGAGTGTATGGTGTTGTGACCCAATGTCACCAATCCGTGGTACCACCACTCGTGAGCTTCTCCGTCCAGGTGGAGTGTAGCCAATTTAATGGCATCCGTCTCTATCATGGGATTGAGTTGGAAATAGGTATCCAACTTTTGAACCCATATCCTCGTTGAACCTCCGCAAGTCCCATCAAAGTTTGGGATGGTCAACCTGCCCAAGGTCTTCTGAAACTCATAGTTGTGATTGAATCCCTTGTTGAAATTCCTGGGCCTGTTCCTACTCTTCATGTTGCAGAAATCCGAAAAAGACATGGCAGCATGAAACTCATCCCCTAAGTCTCTATATTCCTGCAAATAAGCCCCAAAAGGTTCGCTAGGTTCTACCTACATGACTGGACCACCTACTGTATCTGCCAAGAAGTGAGGCATGGTAGGGCTGTTGGAAGGTCTGCTATATATGTGCGGTGTATTTTGTATATTAGTGTACGCAACCTTTCCACTGCTGCTTGTAGATCCTCGATCTACCGGTGAGGGAGGTGTACTGTTGATACCTATTTCTGGTTTCGCAGATAATCTGTTGATTGTATTGAGTACATCTTTTTGCCCTTTGGCTAAGTCTTGCAATGCAGATACTAAGTTGCGAAACTCCATCCTGTCCTCCTCTTCTCCCATTTCTTTTCGCTTATCAGAGTGTATACCTGTTTGTTCCATGTCTGAGCTGATATCCTCAAATTCCCTTGTGTATCTACTCTTTCTTCTCCTATAGGTTACAAAAGGGTCTCCTTCTATATTCATCTATGTCTCATTTCTTAAGCCCACAGCTGGCCAAGAAGATAGCTCTGGTACCACTGTAATATCCCAAATTCCGATATTTTCTAATTCTAAGCAAATACGCTGATACAACCGGGCATGCAAACTGCCATGCAAAAATCCCTATTTTATAGCAAAAATTAGGGTTAGGGTTTGTGGGATAGAATGAACACTTACCACTGATAAGTTGGCTGGACTGCTCCTGAGAGAGTATGCATGCATCAAGAGCTGAATCAGAGATGAACTGATATCTTCTGCTTCCGATGAAACCCCAGCAGCACGAACCCCAGATCAGCTAAGGGTGACATTTTCAGTGAAGGAGGTGTCCGATGAAGCTGCTGATTTGCAGGGCTGATAGCCTTCCCGTGCCGGAGAGAATGCCTGGCACATGCGGAAGTTCTGAGATCTCTAGGCAGGCTAGCAAATTGTTCCAGAGGTGCAGCTGCTCACGCCCCCCCTGATCCCGAAATGGCTGATAACTGCTCAGGATGAGCACGATCGGATCTGATAATCACCAGGTACTGGAGTAAGATGCCGATGATGAGAATGGTGCCTGGGTTGCGAAGTAAAACTGAGGTCTGAAGACCCAGCGAATGATTAGGGCTTTCTAGCTGAAAACCCCTTACGACTGCACACGTGCCCCTGCAACAATCTCTGTAGTATACTGGATAACTATGAATGAATGGAAGAGCAAATGGTGAACCTGTATGGCTTACCCTGAATGAGACTAGGGCAGATATCTCACTGCCGAAACCCCGCTAGCTGAAGACGTCGTCTCCAACCCCAACCGTTGTGCTGCTATTCAAGAGCTCCAAAATAATAATCATCAAAAGTGAGTCTCCTTTCACTTTATCTTCCTTTTATAACTTTCAACTGCGAAAACCCTAATCTTTGACCTAATTAGGTCACTTTATTTTCTAATTTACAATTGACTTGCATGCATGCGCATGGAGACTTAAATGAGTGCATGCATCATTAAATAATGCTTAGATGGCATGCATGATGGTCGCCTTTGGCCCTGGTGGCCCTTCTTGACCTAATGGTGATAACATGATGATGCCCTAGATTTTCTATAGATGGCATCAGTCTTAGATGATTCCCTAATTGTCAGTAACCGCTCAAACCCACAGGGATCACATAGGTTAGCGGTTTTGGTCCTTAATGCCTAATCAGATGAGGACATTACACTTCTGCTAGAGGAGAATTAGCACTAAATAGGAGAAGAGGGTGAAGAGACAACAATGGCCCCTTTTTAGTTCAACCTAGGTTCACATTTGTGTTTTAGGGCTATCAAGCTTGGATTAACTCAATGGTTTGATGAATTTTATTGAGCAGAAATCACTTATTTATACATTAGTATGATTCTTGCCTTTCAGCTTCCAAGAGGATACATGGGTGACTTTTCACCTTATTCAATAACTGAAACTAAAGCAAATATTTGCAAATAATTTACAGAAGGAACCATAATCTCGTAGGATTAGGTTTCCAAAACAATAAAAAAATGAAAAGCATAAAAACATGAAATAAACCATAATACCATATGACATCATTCATTAATCACCAATCATCTAGTAGTGAATTCGTCAACCATAGTTCCAGTATCCATAACATCAACCTTAAAGCTTCAAATTTTCAATATATAAATACGCTATAAACTAGGGATTCTTCAATAAAGAGACTATAAACTAGGGATTCTTCAAAAACTAGTTTTGAGGCCACAAATAAATAGGGCTATAAACTAGGTGTTATCGGACAAACTAGCTGATGAGCTAGCGCCCAGTAAGCATATGCATGGACTTGTGACCCAATGTCACCTCGATCACAAATCTTTAACTTTTTCGGAGAGACTTGTCCTCCAAGGGGAGAGCCCTTTATCTGGTACCTGTCAAGATTTTCACCAAATACCTTCCACAACCTCAACCAATAGATCAGTGCCTTATGGAGTCAAAGAGAGAGTGAAGAGGACACATCAAAATTACTCCCAATTAGGTACTAATCAAACAAGTGTTGTAGCATGAATTTAAGAATGCCTATGATAGAAGTACATGTAAATACCCATATAAATATTAATGGCATTTAATAAGTGTCTAGCAGCATTTGGAATAGCAAATAAAGAGTAACTATTAGGCACCAGCAGTATTTAATGGCATCCATCAAGTGTTTGACAATGCTTGGAGCAGTGATAGAGCGTAATTACTTAGGCACCAGTTGTAACAAATTAAACCATGTGATCATGTATACATAAGGTTCCAAAATATATGGTTCTAAATTCACCACCAGTTATTATTTAGGATCAGCATCATTTTATGAGTGCTCTTACATAAATAAATAGACCAAATTACAGTGTTATATTAGTGTATGACATTCATTTCAGATCTGAAAAGTTATATTTCAATTTATGAGAGCACTGTGACATGTATATGATTACTAATCCACTGACGTTATAAGGCAGTCCACTAGTGAAACAGTTTGGCATATAATCAGTATTATGCACTGTCAATTATTAATCAAACATCAATTAAGTGCTTGGATTAGCAGATGTTAAAAATGTACCTATGACTTCCACTTCATTCATGCATTTATCCTTCAATAATGCTTTGTGCCAAGTCAAAGATAAGTCAAGAGCCACGATACAAGTGCATTAGTACTATGATAATGCTGTAGGTATAAGGGCAGGCGACTAAGTCATATGAAAAACAGTCACTAATCAATCAGCATTCATTAAAGATCTACACTTGCACTTATATAACCACTTCTTTAATGCAAAGTAGGGTTGGCATAAAGCAATCAATTCTGTTATATATGGTCACAATTTCACCAAACAGTTAGAGCTTTGTCATTTACTCCTATAACAGCCTTGTATTAACTTATCATAGCATAGAGTTAGGAATTCCACAGTTATTAAGAATAGATGCTAAATGCACTAGGTTAACCCTGTCTATATGATATTAGGCCATCACAATGATGTCAGTGGTAGCAGCTATAAGACCAGCCCTAATGGGCCTCACCAATCACCCCAAGCAAGTTCGCTACAGTACAAGAAAACAGCCTGGGAGAAAACCGAGGCCTCAAGGGACCTCCCTGTATCGGAAAGGGGGAAACCCTAGCTACCAAGCAGTTGTTGCAAAGTTCAGCCAGCCTAAGAAAGGACGCCCTAAGGGCTGTAGATAAAACAAAGGAGGTCGCAGACCTTTGAGGGTCTGCTTTTCACAAAAAAATTGCAAAAATTCTTGAAATTTTGGATTTTTTTTTTTTAATTTTTTAGGGCCTTATGCCAATCCGTTTAGGGTTTTGGGTGGTCAAAATGGCAGGACGAGATTTTAGGAAGGCAGGCCGAACTTTTAGGGAGGCCCCGAAATTTTAGGGAGGCCCAGAAATTCAACAAAAAATAATATTTGTTTATTTTTCTGAAATTTTTCTAGATTTTTAGGGTTTTTTTATGTAAATTACAGACCTAAATTTAACCCTAATTCTACCATGAAATGCAATTTTTACAAATGCAAATGCAAGCTAAACCTAAGCATAATATTTACAAATGTACAACTAGGGTATTTAGGTAGAAAAGATGGACAAACTTAGGGTTTTAATGGATATTACTATTAAACCCTAGCCTTAGAGGAAGATGACCAGCCTTCCTCTTGGAGGTACTTCTCCTTGTCCATTAGATTAGGGCTTCTTATAACAAGCTCTAGGGTTAGTTTCAAGAGCCTAAACCAGGGCAAAGTTGGAGATCCAAGGCTCTACTTCATAAAAACCTCCTCTTGAGAGCATTTTTACCATGCTAAGGGGATAGAAAGTAGATAAAGGTCCTATTCAAAGAGAATGCAGCCCTAGGGCTACCATTCAATCATCCAAGAATCATCCAAAAAGCAAAGTTTACCTACCATTCATCAAGCAAGGGTAAAAATGGACTAGACTTACTTGAGCATGTGTCCTTTCCAACAATTCTAGCATCCACCAAACATTAACAAAGCAAAAGAAGACCAACTTTCATCCAAAAGAGCAAGAAGACATCCCTCCAAGAGGTGCACATCACTTCATAAGGCTATCTTGGGTAAAAAAGTAACATATTGAGTTTTATCCCATAAGTTGTGTTTCAAAAATGAAGTGAGGAGATCTATTTGTATGTTCTCACACTCACTTTTACAAATAAATCAGGCAGACATGCCTTAAAATGTCAATTTGAAATTATAAAATGTCAAATTAAAATTATAACATAAATAATATAAAATAATCAAATATGTGGGTAACTTCGGGCATTTTCCCCAAAGTTTACCCAAAAATGACTAAAATAGCTAAAAATGAGCAAATTACTCAGAATTGAAGGCTATAAAAATAAGCAAATTACTCAGAATTGAAGGCTAGTGTCATGCCCCATCTAACCCCAACAATGTTATAATCCCTCAACGGACCCCCCCACCAAATCAAGCAGTACGGACAGGATGAGATGATGATGTCCTCACTTGAAATGCCCAAGGAAGGAGGACGCTATGTTGAAAGAAGACCAGGAAGGATGTGTCAAGTGACCAGAAGAGGAAGCAATAGCCTCATAGTTGAAAGAACTGTCACTGGAGTAGAAAACAAGTGGGTGGTCATGTGACCTAATGACCTGCCCCTAGGAGCCCCGGACACCAACCCCAAGGTTAAAAAACAAACCCCAACAAGGGCAATCAGCAGTGCCACTAAGCCATAGTATTCCTAAAGGAGGAACCAAAGGGTCCGACCATGACCACCACTCAGAAAATGTTGGATAACACCTGTCATGGTCTGAAAAGAATAACCCTCTCTCCCTAGGGACCCATCTAAAGGTGTGTTGGTAATGATACCACGTAACACTAGGGATTCTTCAAAAACAAGTTTTGAGGCCACCAAGATCAATTTGAACAATCAACACCACCAACATCAAGGTACATAGAGGGGTTGATGTATTTGATAAAATGTCAATCCCATACCTTCATACATGATAGAACCCAATGGAAACATTCCAATCCTGAAAACCTAAAAGTTGTTAACCTTGTTGAATTTTGAATGGGATCAAAAATTCTATTTTTTGCATTTGATGTCTGATGAGATTGGAACCACTCTCAAACATCCTGAAACAATGAACAGTAATGTTAAAAATTTAAGTAAAAGGATAGAAAATGAAAGATAAGGAGAATGTTAACTTTTACTTTAAGAATTTAATATTACCATTTAATGCTACAAATGATTACTAAGGTTAGGTTTTTTGCTATTAGAGTAGACTTTTCCTCCTTTAAATAGCATTAGTATGGACCTAGGGTTGGTTCCCCCCTGCCCATCACTTAAATTTTTTTTTTTTAAGAAAAATTGAAAAAAAAGGAGGAAGTGTTTTTTTTGCAAGGAAGCGAGCTTCCTAAAAACGCTCCCAAATGGAAGCGTTTAGGAAACGTGCTTCCCCAATGCTTCTTGGACGCTTCCCTCCAAAGCGATCCTCGGGAGCAAGGGCGAAGGGGGGGGAGCGCTTCCATGCAACATAGGTAGACACTCCATTCTCTTTGTCCCCATCAAAGTCTGAATCAGAATAGTCAATTAGTTTGAAGTCATCCACCTTAGAATACTTGAGTCCAAACTCTTAAGTCCCCTTCAAGTATTTTAGAACTCTTTTGACAACAAACCAATGTCCTTCACAGGGTTTTCACATAAACCTGGAAAGAATCCCAACAACCAATGAAATATCTGGTCTGGTGGTGGTAACATAAATAAGACTTCCCACAAGTTGTTTGTACTTGGTTGCATCCTCAAATTCATTTCCTTCTTTTGATGTGATCTTTAAATTCTATTCCATTGGAGTGGAGAGAGGGTTGCACTATGTCAAGCCAAATCTTTTCAACATCCCTCCAACGTAATTCTTCTGGGAAATGAATATGTATTTGGGATTCTAAGTCACTTCAATTCCCAAGTAGTAGTGAAGATGACCCAAAACTGTCATTGCAAATCCTTTCTTCAATTCTTTCTTTATGGATGCAATGTAGCTTTCATTGTTCCCTGTCATCAAAAGATCATCTACATACACCACAAGATATACAACAGATCTTCCAACTTTCTTTACAAACAATGTTGCATCATCAAGATTAAAGTGTCTGAAATTTAATTTCAGAAGATGCTCAATTAAATTTTCATACCATGTACAAGGTGCTTGTTTTCAAGTCACACAATGACTTTATGAGCTTGCATACCTTTTGTTCTTGTCCCTTCATAACAAATCCTTTTGGCTGAGACATGAAGACATTCTCTTTCAAGTATCCATTCAAGAAAGCAGTCTTCACATCCATACGATGAACTTTCTAGTTCCACCCATTATGTGCAACTAAAGACTATAGAGTGCGGATGGTAACCCATTTTGTTGTGGGGGAGAAAGTTTCCTCATAGTCAATGCCTTCTTTCTATGCAAAACCTTTCACCACAAGCTACACCTTATGCTTGTCAAGTGAGCCATCTTATTTGTACGTGTTCTTATAGACTCACTTGCAACTAATTGATTTAGTTCCAAATGGAGTGTCCACCAACTTCCACATCCCATTCTTGATGAGAGTATCATATTTGTTTTGCAGGGATTCTTTCCACTCATCCTGAGCGGGAACTTCTGTAAGGGAAGTTGGTTCAAGTTTAGCAGATAAATTCAATTCACAATCATACAAAAAATCCATATCTTCTACATTACATGAGTTTGAATTATCCACATCTCCTCCATCTTCTTTTCTGGTCCAACTTCTCGTTCCCATCTTTTCGGCATTAGGATAAACACTTTCAAGTGTTTGTGTGACCCACTTTGGAACTTTTCGTGAAGGTCCAAGTGGCTCGCCTAGTGGTGCTTCATTGTCTCCAAGATTCGGTCTTTCAATCCTCTCAATCACATCATCCAATTGAACCTCTTGTTCTAGTGGAGTGGCAAGAACTTCTTCATAAGGGGGAGATGGTGTTGAAAAAGGAGATTCCAGAGATTGATCCAAGATAGGGATCCCCTCTTCAAGATGTAGAATCTCATTAACAAATTCATAAAAGGTATTTATAAGGGCAATTTTTTCCATACGGTAAAGTTGCCTCTCAATAGACTTGTAATTTTTTTCATTTCAAGAAAAATGACATCTCTGGAAAGTATAAATTATTTGTTTACCTCATCATATAGACGATATGCCTTAGTGGTGTTTGAATACCCCAAAAAAATGCACTTCCAACTTTGTGCAACGAGCTTGTGTCTTTGCTCCTTTGGGATCAAGGCATAACAGGTGGAACCAAAGACCTTGAGATGTCTCACCGAAGGAATTCGACAATACCACATTTCATATGGAGTCTTGTTTTCCAGAGCATGAGTTACACTTCTATTCCTCAAATAAACTGCACATAAAACTACATCACCTCAAAACATCAATTTCACATTCTTGAAAAATAACATGGAGCATACCATATTCAAAAATGTCATGTTCATTCTTTGCAATTTCCTCTTGTACTTGAGCAGCAGGACCAACCCGCTAACCTATTCAATTCCCATAGGCTCGAGAAAGTACTGAAAACAGGGAATTAACTAATGACTGATACCACATGGGATAAAAGTACAACATTAGCAAAGGTAATAAGTCATTAGCAGTTAAAGAGGACCATTTAAACAAGAGCAAGTGACATGCGTGACATGCGAAGCCTAATTCAAAATGCATGCAACATGCGTCATTTAAGTTGCATGCATGCATAAGTTAAGTTGCATGCGTCATGCACATGTCAAAAAGAATAAAAGGAAGCAAATCGACTTTCAGGGATCTATTGTTATTATTCATAGTTGAAATTTGGTTGGAGAGCTTTAAGAGCAATTTAGGGTTGAGGATGAGTTCCTTAGGCAACAATTGAGTTCGGTGGCGAAATTTATCCACCCTAGTCAATTCCAAGGATAGATCATCCAAATCTATCAACATACTTCAAGACTACATCATATTCATCAGTCTTTGCAAGAATTTGAGGGCATCCCAGTAGCTGAAGAATTTGTGAGAGCATTGTTGTCACATCTATAGCAACAAGGCTATTATGATGCAGATCAACTTGTCAGAGGCATGAACCAGTCCTATTACATGAGCTGAGCATATGATGATCAATGGTGAAGTTATATTTTCCGAGCTATTCAAAGAATGCAGAGCATATATCTATTTTCCCTTGTCATGACTAAACCCTTTATGACCCCATTGAGATTGTATTGGATGGGTTATAGTTCATTGAGCAAAGCACCAGTTGGTTCACTTTCCTTTGCATCATTCAATCATAGTTGTGCTTCAAGTTTATTTCAGAGACAGGTATATGATTGAGCAGGTATACAACATGTATTTAGGTGTTATCATTTGTCTCTCTTACCTACCTTAGTAGATTTGACTTGACATTTAGTGACATGTGGTGGTGATCTTGTGCTGTTATCATGTTTATTATTGACTTCTTATCATAAATGGTTGATTAGTTCTGATTGTAAGTCTTTAGTATATGCTCACTCATATTCCCCACCTTATACAAACCTGATTATCATCCTTGCTATGCCTAGGGTCATGTTTCACTTCATCCATCCAGTTTACTTCCATTTTGATTTTCACCTTTGACTTATGACTTGGATTTGTGAGATTGATAAGCCTTCCCCCACTTTGACCTCTGTGCATAATGGACTCCATGTTAATTTGTGTCTCAGCTCTAAAGTGTGAGGTCTCTTTTAGTCCTCGAAGCAAGCTATTCTCTATGAAATGAAATGCATCAGAACGCATAAATGTTATATCTAAAGGATGTAAGGCCCGCTACAATTAGTTGTGTTTTTAAACACTAGGTCTAAATGAAATGAAAGTAAATAAACTAGTCAGTGGCCAAGGGATGAGCACTCATCTTTTGTATGATGTAAGGCCATTTGCCCCTACAGGGCAACAGGGTGGCACCTCCGTCGAGGCTATGGACGCTCATTGATGGGGGAGCTAGGGCAAGTCATTATCTGGGGGCCGCAAGGCTCTCCAGGGCACCTGCCTTTGGAGGCTGGCTAGTAAATAAAAGGTCATCTTGTGAAATGTTTTGGAAGTTAAAACAATTGAATTGTGAAAAAGATACTTGATAGAGTCCACTAGAGGCAACCCCACTACTCCACCCATTTGTGAGACACCACCTTTCCCTGGTGTCTTCTGTCATGCTTATTGTCATTGTGGTGCTTTGTATCCCCTATCAGTCTGAGAGATCACATAGTCAAAGTTTAGCAAGTCAATCCCTTTGAGCCTAGCCTTGTTTTATTCACCTCACTCAGCTTAGCATAGTAATCAGTTTTGTAAGTGAGCATTTTCCTAGGACTTCAAGATGAATTATGAAGCTATTTTAATGCAAGTCTAGCCTTTATTATGTTATGATCACCACTATATATGTTGCTTATGTTTTAGTTGGGCTACTAATATAGATAATGGAGCATTTCTAATCCCTTATGCATACATGATCAGTCATTTCAATGCCCAATCATTATTTTGACCTAGTCAAGGCTAGTTTGACCATGGTCAACAGGTGGTCCTGGGTGATTTTGGATCCAATGGTTCGATCTTGTGCTCTTGGAATCTATTTGTACCCATTACAATGTATCATGCTTCAGTTGGCCATTATATGCTCCATATCATGGTTATTTTTATTTATTATCAATTATTATGGCTATATTTTATATGTTGGACATGGATGAGCTCATGGATTGTTCTACAGATGGATACATGAGGTACTAGTAGTCACCTTTAGTGGATTTTGGGTCTCTGATTTCGTATTTGAAGTCAAATTAGTGTTCCAAGCAAAGGAAAAGCATGTTATTGGCATTTTATTCACCCAACAGTGTTATTGGCATATTAATTCAATGATAAAGTGACCATAGCCTGTAAGTTTTTACTCAGTTTCAGCCTTCGGTTTAAAAGTGAAAATATCTTAGTTTAATGGCCAACCATAAAAAATAATAAGGCTAGAAATAACATAAATTTTCAGACTTAAAAAACACTGTTGTAACTTAATCTTTCTTGACAGAAAATAAATAAATGCACTCCATGAAATTTTCAGACACAAAATATTTTCAGTGTTACACAGAGACGTGTCCCGGAGGGTGGGGGACGCATTTCGGCGTTTCTCGCGTCCCGGGGACTCCGAAACTCCATCCGAAACGTTTCAAGATGTCCCCGTTTTGGCGAAACTTGGCGAGACGCGAACCGAAACGTTTCAGTGGGAGACGAAACTTGGCGAAACTTGGGGGGACTTCCTGGCGTCCCAGCCGAAACTTCGCCGAGACTTGTGGGCGTCCTGCCTCGAAACTCCAAAAAAAAAATCTTAATTTTAAAAAAAATTAATAAATAATTAAAAAAAAAACTTAAAACCATTTAATAAAACAAAAAAATTTATTACTTAAAAACTTATATATTAAAATTTTAAATTTAAAACATAAAAAAAAATTAAAAACTAAATAATAATAAAATTTTAAATTTAAAACATAAACAAGAATATTAGAAACTAAATCTAATTTACAATGTCTAACCTAAAGTATATTATATAATTCTAAACTATCAATGGCCGTGAAACAACTACAGTATATACTATCTAGTATCATTGATTCATTTTTTCAATCACTTAAAAGTCAAATCTGAAGATTATCAAATATGATGTGCATGTTAATCATAGATTCATATAGATATATAATATATTTATAAATTATTATTAATATAATGATAATCTTGATGAATCCTGTAATGTGTTTGAACTTTGAATTTTGTCTTTACATTGCATGATTGCAGATTCCAGAATGATGAATGTTTGTTATTGTTGGGATTTATATTTTTCATATTTTTAATATTTTTAAAATTTTTATGACATCGCGTCCCGCCGTCCCCGCTGAATTTCTCTGAAATTTTGGGGTGGTCTCCACACGTCCCGAATGTGCGTCTCCCCGAACCCGCGTCCCGTCGTCTCGGAACCTTGGGGGAACATTGAATATTTTTGACAACTTGCCCATGAAAAACCCACAAGGGGAAAACCTATTAGGAGAGAGTATTTTTATTATCAGGAATTTTACAGCAAAACTCAGAAATTTTCAGATCAACTTATCTCAACCCGAAAGAGAAAATTTCTACCTCATTTTCCGTGCCGAACAGGAAAAATTAAACTCATAATTTTTTCTTGTTTCTGCCTCAATTTCCATGCTGTTGTACGGACAGACTGTACTGCCTGTACCGTACGGACTGACTGAACGGACCTCAAAATCCATGCCCAAAAAAAAAATTCCCTCAAAAATCGTGTCCAAAAATCTACCTCAAAAATCGTGCCTGCTGTACTGAAAACCGTACCCACTTAAATTTATCAAAAAGTGACTTTATTCTCTAAAGTCACGTTAAATGCTCAGCTTAAGTCATTTAATGCAAGGGTCGCTTAAATTTCCCTTTTTTAAATGACTCAGGCTAAAGTCACCTAGGGGAAGACTTTCCTAGGTACAAAAATCAACATAGCCTAGCCAAGAAAATCGATTTGGCTAGTAAGGGGCTTGGAAATGACTTGGGAAATAAGTTGGGATGTTATATTATTGTACCTTGATGTTCTATGGAACTTGTTTCATATGTTTTATTACTTGATGGGCCATGTGTTATATTTTTCCCCTAGGAGGGAACGTCTTCTCCATGGGGATGCACTTGATGATGAGGATCACTTTGGTTAGCATGTTATATCATTGTATCTTTGTAAATCGGGGCGCCTAGGGTGATTAAAGCCACTAGGTTGCCTATTGTTACGTTGCATCTGTACCCAGTGCACCTTCAAATGTGCCCCAAGGAGAGAACATTTTTTTTTACCAAAAGGGGTGTTATCGAGCAATGGTGATCATGGTTGGGCCCTTTGGTCCTTCCTTTGGGAGTACTATGGATTCATGGCAATGCCTACTGCCCTTTGTTGGGATTTTTAACCACGGGGCTGGTGTCTGGGGCTCCTAGGGGTTGAGCTGGGTCACATGACCCCATACCTTGCTTCCTTGCTCTGGAGGCCTTTGCTTTAGCTGTGAGACATTTGTCTCCTTTCACGGCCACTTAGGACACCCTACTGGCCCTTCTGCACACCGGCACCTTCTCTCCCTGGTCTCTTTCCTCAGAGGAAGCTATCTTCCACGCCAAGCCTTCTTGCTACTTTGAGGAGGGCGTTGAAGGATTTTACAGAATTCTCGGGGTTAGATGGGGTATAACACCCTCCCTCAAGCTCACTCCAGCCTTTCGTTCAGAGTGATTCGCTCATTTTAGCGGTTTTGGCACCTAGGGGAAAATTACCCCAAGTAGCCTACCTTAAGCCTACATTAGGCTATTTTTTTATTATTATTCTGTTCTAATTTTAAGTTGACATTTTATAATTTGTATTTGACATTTTAAAGGCATGTCGGCCTGGATATTTTGTAAAAGTGAGTTGAGAAACATATAAATACTACTCCTCACTTCATTTTTAAAACAAGACTCGTGAGATAAAACATTATGCACTTAATTTACCCTACCTAGGGCTCTTTGGAGTGATGCACCCCTCTTGAGGAAGGCTATTTTTTGGGTTTTATGGCGAATTTTTGAAGTATCTTGGTTTTTGCTCCTTTTCTAAAGATGATGCTTTGATTGGTTGGTACAACCTTGCACGAGGAGCTATCTAATGTCCTTTTTCAATACTTCTTTCTGTTAAATGTTGATGTATGATGCATGTTCGTAACTGAATGATAGCAAGTCTAACTGCATTTTGTTTTGGGTTGGTCATCTTCAATCCTTTAGTCACCATTGGTTTATGGAAGCATGTCCTTTTTAGGAGTCTCCTAGGGCTGAAGTCTAGGTCTTCATATTTGTCGTTTAAGCTAGGTTTCCTTCTCATTAGGCAAACCATTCTCCCTAGACACCCTAGGGTTAGGGTAAGTTTTTGCATTTGTCCTTTTTGCAAAACCTTCACCCCTCTTTCCTCTCCAAAGCCTATGTTTTAGGGTTAGTTTAGGTTAGTATAGGCCTAGGTTAGGGTTAGTTCTAGGTTTCCCTTACCTTCCAAAACCCTCGTTGATATCCCTTTTTCTCCCTAAATCCTCGCATAACTCAGAACAGTCCTAGAAACACCCTCTAGGACCTTCTCTCCTCCTCCCCTATGATTCGTTATCCCTCTCCTAGCCTAACCTTACCCTCGGCCTCCCTCTCCTTTCCTTCCTCCACCCTCGCTTCCCTATTTCTCCCCTCGGATGCCCTCCAAAACAGCCCTAACAGCCTGGTGCAACCCTTCCTAATCCCACCTCCCTCTCGCCCTGCTATTCTATGGTTGAGGACACCTCTTTTAGGCCTGCAAAACAACCCTTAAGGGATGTCATTCTCAAGCCTACCCTCTACACCTGCGGTTCTCCACCTTTGGAACTCGACTCCCCTCCTTGGCCTCTTAGAAGCCTCGCCTTACCACTCCCTTAGTCTGTCCTCTCCTATCCCGCGGCTCATCTCAAGGTCTGGTACAGACCTCTCCCTTGCCATTCCAAGGTCTTTTCCCAACCTTGTCCACCTTTAGGGTTGCCCTTACAGTGGCAGCCCTCCCTACATAGGTTCATTTCACTAATTGGTCCTCAACCCCTATAATACATACAAGCAGACACTGGTCAATAAATTACGTAATTGTTGGTTTAAAATTGCAAGTGAAAGTAGACTGTCAATACATGAATTTGCACCTGATTGCCTAGCCATTGTACCCTCACATGGTGTGATATAATTATTGTTTTAAAACTCTGAAACCTTTGTGATACTGCTTGCTCATGCACACTGTTGTTGCTTATACTAAGTCTGGAACGAACAAATGCTAGATAATCACTGCTAATACAAAACTGATATATCTTTGAATTAACTTCATACTGTTGTACATTGGATGAATGATTATTGCTGTCATAATTACTAGAATACCATTGAATTCATATCATTCACTATCACCCTCCTTTGTTCATACTCTAGATGATAATATTGGTGTGCCTCTGCTAGTCATACTGTACAAGTGTGCTTCAGGTTGTTTGATAATGGTAAATACTTGTAAATACCTGCTTATCACACTTGTTATTTGCACAGTGGAACTAATTGGCTAATTATTGGCTTATCCTTGGATGAATGTACTTACATTGTTCATATCCTCTTCTGGACTCCATTAGGCACTGGTCACTAACTTTACACATATGCAAGATATAATTTTGTGTCTAAGTGTCTTTTGCAGAGTTATCGTTAGGGCTCTCCCCTAGGAGGTTTCGACTTCCAAAGAAGTTAGGAGACGTGGCTAAGGTGACAATGGCCACTTTCTCCACATATGCTTGTCGATGGCTTGGACTACCATTTCATCCAGTAACATAGTGTTACGCTGCACCTGTACCTAGCGCACCTTCATATGTGCCCCAGGGAGAGAGAGGCCATTTTTTCGACCAGGAGGGGTGTTATTCAACAATGGTGGTCATGGTTGGGCCCTTTGGTCCTTCCTTTAGGAGTACTATGCCTTAATGGCACTGTTGACTGCCCTTTGTTGGGGTTTTCAACCCCGAGGTTAGTGTCCGGGGCCCCTAAGGGTTGATAACTGGGTCACATGACCCCACACCTTGTTTGCCTGCTCTGGTGGCCTCTGCTTCAGCTACAAGACCTTGGTCTCCCTTCACAGCCACTTAAGACACCCTCCTGGCCCTTCTGCAGGCTGGCACCTTCTCTCCTTGGTCTCTTTCCTCAGAGGAAGTTATCTTCCACGCATGGCCTTCTTGCTGCTTTGAGGAGGGCGTTAAGGGACTTTACAGCATTCTCGGGGTTAGATGGGCTATAACGCCCTCCCTCCAACTCACTCCAGCCTTTTGTTCGGAGTGATTCGCTCGCTTCAGTAGTTTTGGCACCTATGGGAAAAATACCCTAGGTAGCCTACCTTGAGCCTACATTAGGTCATTTTTTTATTATTATTTTGTTATAGTTTTAATTTGAGATTTTTATAATTTCTAATTGACAATTTAAAGGCAGGGGCGGCAGGTGCGGGTGGGATCCTAGTGGATCCCGGAGGACAAGTGGAACATCGATTCGCTTGGGGACTTGGATCGAGAACTAATAATGAAGCAGAATGGATGGCGCTTCTCCAGGGTCTACACCTCATTTGGACCAAAAATCTCCAAAAAGTTCTGGTTTTCGGCGACTCAAGACATGTCATCTATAAGATGATTAATGGGTATCCTATAGGAGACATCAAATGCCGTAG